>PVIW01004507.1:111444-130640 GCA_004026585.1 Noctilio leporinus
AATAGCCAGGTGCTGGAAACAGCCTAAGTGCCCATCGGTGGATGATTGGATCAAAAAACTTTGGTACATTTACACAATGGAATTCTATATGGCAGAAAGAAAGAAGGAACTTGTACCCTTTGCAACAACATGGATGGAACTGGAGAGTATTATGCTTAGTGAAATAAGCCAGTCAGTGAAGGACAGGTATCATATGATCACAACCATTACAGGACAATAATGAGCAAAACTAACAACAAGCAAAACAGAACCAAGTATATGAATACAAGGAATAGGCCTTCAGTGGTCAGGGGGAAAGGGGTTGAGGGGGAGGGGGGAGGCAGAGGGAAAGAAGGGGAGCAGCTTAGACAAGAACCTAGTATAAAGGAATCATGGACATGGACAACAGGTGGGATTGACTTTGGGGGGAATGGGTGGGTGGGGAGGGGGACAGAGGGGAGCAAAAAGGGGATGGATGTAATACAACAACAATAAAATTAAAAAAAAAAAAAAAGACACATAAGCAGTGCCACCATAAAAGCCTTAGGGGAAAACATAGGCAAAAAAATTTGCAGATATCAAGCCCTGGCTGGTGACTCAGTGGAAAGGTGCCAGCCTGTGAACCCAGGGGTCGCTGGTTTGAAACCCAGCCAGGGCACATAACGAGGTTGCACACCAGGCCTCCATCCAGATCTGTAGCTGGAGGCAAGTGAAAGGCAACTATACATTGATGTTTCTCTACCTCTCTGCCTCCCTCCTTTCCACCCTCTCTAAAAATAATAAATAAAATATTTAAAAAAAGAAATTGCAGTTATCTCACACAGCAAAATTTTCACCAAAATATCTTCTAAGCATAGGGAAATAAAGGAAGAAATAAACAAATGGGACTACATCAAACTGAAGTTTCTGCTCAGCCAAAGAAAACATCAAGAAAGTGAAAAGGGAAATAACCATATGGGAAAACATATTTGCCAATGACACCTGAGACAGGGGTTTGATCTTTAAAATATATAAAGAAATAATACAACTCAACACCAGGAAGACAACCCAATTACAAAATGTGCAAAGGACCTGAACAGACACTTCTCCAAGGAAGACATACGAAGGACCCACAGGCACATGAAAGAATGCTCCACATCACTAGCTATAAGAAGATGCAAATTAAAACTGCAGTGAGATACCACCTCACACCCATCAGAATGGCCATCATCAACAAATCAACAAACAAGTGCTGGTGAAGACGTGGAGAAAAGGGAACCCTGGTACATTGCTGGTGGGAATGCAGACTGGTGCAGCCACTATGCAAGACTGGAATTTTCCCTAAAAACTAAGAATAGAATAGCCTTAACACCTGTGATTCCATTACTAGGATTATACCTAAAGAATCCTGAAACACCAATTCAGAAGAACCTATGCAACCCTATATTCATAACAGTGAGTGTTATTTACATTAGCCAAGTGAGCCAAGTGCTGGAAACAACCTAAGTACTCTTCATTGAATGAATGTATCAAAAAACCGTGGTACATTTATACAATGGAGTTCTATGCAGCACAAAGAGAGTACTCCTACCATTTACAATAGCATGGCTGGAACTGGAGAGAATCATCCTTGGTGATATAAGCCAGGCAGCAAAAGTTAAATATCACATGTTCTCACTTAATACAGGAGACTAATGAACAAACAAAACAGAACCAAAGACATGAATATAGGGAACACACTTTCCATGTGTAGAGGGGAGGGTTGGGGTGGGGAGAAGGAGGCAAGTAAGAGGAACAGTTTAGTCAACGAACTAGCATCAATGACCCATGGACACAAGTCACATGTGGGATTGACTATCAGGGGTTGGATAAGGAGGGTGGGGAAGGGGGGAGCAGAATGGGAAAAATGAGATGAATGTAATATAAGAACAACAAAAAAAGAAAATAAAAATGAAGGAAATGGAGAAGCCAAAAAACATATGCATGTCATATAGATATTAACTAAGGGGCGAATTGCGGGAAGGAGTGGGGGGAATTTTCCCCCTATTATTCTCCCCTGCCTTGCCCTGTTGTACATGCCCATGGTTCAATTTACAGTTGTTTCTTGACTAAATTCTCCCTCTTCTTTTCCACCTTCTCCCTCTTCCCATGCCCCTCTGGTCACTTTCAGTGGGTTCCTTGATTTCATGCCCCTGGGTCTACCTTTTGTGAAATCATGGATGGAACTGAAGAATATTATGCTTAGTGAAATAAGCCAGGCAGCAAAAGACAAATACCATATGACCTTACCTAATACAGGAATCTAGTGAACAAAGCATGTGAGATTTTAAATCCTAATAGGTGTTTAATAAATGTTGGTTCTCCTTTCTTCTAGATTCATATATTATTTTCTTATGCCATCCAAATTTTACTAAACTTACAGTTCTTAAAAAATACCTCTGGGTTTTTTATTATTAATTCATTATTTTTTATTTTACAATTGTTTTAATTTTCACCCACTGCTCACCCCTACCCCACCAACCAACTCCCGTCTCCCACAGTCAATTCCCCCTCATTGTCTATATCCATGGGTCATTCATACTAGCTCCTTAACTAAACCCTTCCCCTTCTTTCTCCCCTTCTTCCCTTCCTCCACCCTGCTAGTCAACATCATTCTGCTTCTTGTTTCCATGCCTCTGTTTCCACTCTGCTTGCCTGATTTGTTCATTAACTTTGTGTATTGGGCGAAATTATATGTTATTTGTCTTTTGCCACCTGGCATATTTCATTAAGTAAAATATTTTCCCGTTCCAAACCATGCTATCACAAAAGATAGGAATTCCTTCCTTCTTTCTTTTTATTTTATATGACAAAAATTATTTTATTTCGATAAGAATATATCACAAAGTAGGAGACTGTCCACTCATGGTATTTCTTTTATGTTTTTTAAATTTAATTTTATTGTTGTTGTATTACATCCATCCCCTTTTAACACCCCTCTATACTTTTGGTAACGCACCCACTTCCTCCTAAAGTCAGTCCCACTTGTTGGGCATGTCCATGGTCCTTCCATACTAGTTTCTTGACTAAACTGCTCCGTTTCTTTGCTTCCTCCTCCCTATTCTCCCCTCCTCCTTGCCCATTGAAGGTCTATTCATTGTATTCATGTATATGGTTCTGTTTTGCCTGTGTGTTTTCTTCATTATTGTCCTATAATGGGTGAGACCATATGGTATTTGTCTTTCACTGACTGGCTTATTTCACTAAGCATAACACCTTCCAGTTACATCCATGTTGTTGCAAAGGGTAGAAGTTCCTTCTTCCTTTTTGCTGTGTTGTACTCCATTGTGTAAATGTACCAAAGTTTTTTGATCCAATTATCCACTGATGGGGACTTAGGCTATTGTAAATAGTGCTGATATGAACATAGGGTTACATAGGTTCTTATGAATTGGTATTTCAGGGATCTTTGGGTATAGTCCTAGTAGTGGAATTGCTGGATCAAAAGGCAGTTCCATTTTTAGTTTTTGAAAGAAATTCCATATTATGTTCCATAGTGACTGCATTAGCATGCATTCCCACCAACAGTGCACCAGGGTTCCTTTTTCCCTACATCCTTACCAACACTTGTTTGTTGATTTGTTGATGATTGCCATTTTGACAGGTGTGAGGTAATATCATATTGTGGTTTTAATTTGCATCTCTCTGATGGCTAGTAATGTTGATCACTCTTTCATATGCATTTGGGCCCTTTGTATGTCTTCCTCAGGGAGTTGTCAGTTCAGGTCCTTTACCCATTTTTTAATTGGGCTGACTGTCTGCCTGGTGTTGAGTCACATGAGTTCTTTATATATTTTGGAGATCAAACCCTTGTCTGAAGTGTCATTGGCAAATGTGTTTTCCCATTCAGTTGGTTCCCTTTTCATTTTGCTGGTGTTTTCTTTAGCTGAACAGAAAGTTTTCAATTTGATATAGTCCCATTGTTTATTTGTTCTTTCATTTCCTTTGCCCTAGGCAAAGTATCAGTAAACATGTTTCTGCACAGGATATCTAAAATTTTACTGCCTATATTTTTTTCCAGGACCTTTATGGTGGCACTGCTTGTGTTTTCTTGAGTTTTTTTCTGATGTACGATGTAAGTTGGAGGTCTTGTTTTATTTATTTATTTTTTGCATGTTGCTGTCCAGTTCTCACAACACCACTTGTTGAAAAGACTGTTTTGCCCTGGCGGGTAGCACAGTGCTTAAGGCGCAGGCCTGTGAACCCAAAGGTCGCAGGTTCGATTCCCCAGTCAGGGCACATAACCAGGTTGCAAACCAGGTCTCCAGTCAGGTCTGTGGCTGGAGGCAGGTGAAACGCAACCGTAAATTGATGTCTGTCTCCCTCTCTGCCTCTCTCCCATCCCCTCTTTCTAAAAATAATGAAATAAAATCTTAAAAAAAAAAAAAGCACCATTTAAAAAAAAAAAAAAGAAAGAAAAGACTGTTTTTACTCCATTTTATGTTCCTTCCCCCTTTGATGAATATTAATTGACCATAGAGTCCTGGGATTATTTCTGGGCTCTCCATTCTGTTCCATTGATCTATATATCTATTCTTATGCCAGTACCAGACTCTGTTGATGACAGTAGCCTTGTAGTATTATTTGAAGTCCGGTAATGTGATTCCTCCTACCTTGTTCTTCTTTCTCAAGATTGCTGTGGCTATTCATGGGTAGTTTTGGCTCCATATAAATTTTTGAAGTATTTTTTCTATTTCTGTGAAGTCTGTCATTGGTATTTTAATTGGGATTGAATTGAATATGTAGATTGCTTTGGGTAATATGGACATTTTAATGATATTAATTCTTCCCATCCTTGAAGATGGTATATGCTTCCATTTATTTTTATCTTCTTAAATTTCTTTCTTCAGTGTTCTGTAGTTTTCTGAGTACAGGTCCTTTACCTCTTTATTTAAGTAGATTCATAAGTACTTTTTTTTTTTTTTTTTTACTTGTTGCTTTGGTAAATGGAATTTGTTTTCTAGCTTCTATCTCTGATGTTTCATTATTGGTATACAAAAATGCATTTGATTTCTGGATATTGACTTTATATTCAGCTATTTTGCTAAATATGCTTGTTATGTTGTGTAACTTTATGGTGGAGCCTATTGGGTTTTATATGTATACTGTCTTGTCATCTGCAAATAATGACAGTTTTACTTCCTCCTTTCCAGTTTGGATATCTTTGATTCCTTTTTCTTCTCTGATAGCTATGCCAGAACTTCCAAAATGATGTTAAACAGAAGTGGAGAAAGTGGACAGCCTTGTCTTGTTCCTCATCTTAGGAGGAAAGCTTTTAGATTTTCCTATTAAGTGTTATGTTGGCTTCAGGTTTCTCATCTATGGCCTTTATTATGTTGAGGTATGCTCCCTCTATTCCCATTTTGCTGAGTGTTTTTATCATAAATTGTTGCTGTATTTTATCAAATGCTTTTTCCTCTTCAATTGATATGATCATATGGTTTTTGTCTTTCACTTTGTTGATGTGGTATATTACATTTATTGATTCGTGAATTTTATACCATCCTTCCATCTCTGGGATGAAACCCACTTGATCACGGTGTATGATCATTTGAATATATTGCTGGATCCAGTTAGCCAGTATTTTGTTGAGAATCCTAGCATCTATGTTCATCAGAGATATTGGCCTATAGATTTCTTCCTTAGTTGTGTCTTGACCTGGTTTGGGGATTAGAATAATATTGGCCTTAGAAAGAGTTTGGGAGTCTTTCCTCTTCTTGGATTTTTTGGAATAGGTTGAGAAGGATAGTTCCTCTCTAAATGTTTGGTAGAATTCGGATGTTTCTTGGAGTGGGTCTGTTTGGATTAATTCTCATTGGGGCTCTCTGTGCTTCTTGAACTTGAGTAACACTTTCACTCATCATCATATAGAAGTTTTCTATCATTACTTTTTGCACAGGTTTTCCATTCCTTTTTTGTCTTCTCCTTCCAGTATCCCTATGATACAGATATTATTGCATTGCATGTTGTCCTGCAGCTCTCTTAAATCCTCTTCATTCTTTTTTTAAATTTATTTTTATTGTTATTGTATTACATCCATCCCCTCTTTTCTACCCTCTGTTCTCTTTCTCACCCACCCATTCCCCCCCAAGGTCAATCCCACTTGTTGTCCATGTCCATGGTTCCTTCATACTAGGTTCTTGTATAAACGGCTCCCCTTCCTTGCCTCTTTCCCTCCTTCCCTATCCCCCTTCCCCCTGCCCACTGAAGGCCTATTCACTGTATTCATATATCTGGTTCAGTTTTGCTTGTTTAGTTTTGTTCATTATTGTCCTATAATGGGTGAGATCATATAATATTTGTACTTCATTGATTGGCTTATTTCATTAAGCACCATACTTTCTATTCCATCCATGTTGTTGCAAAGATTAAGAGTTCCTTCTTTAATTTTGTTGTGTAGTATTCCATTGTGTAAATGTACCAAAGTTTTTTGATCCAATCAGCCACTGATGGGCACTTAGGCTGTTTCCAGCACTTGGCTATTGTAAATAGTGCTGCTATGAACATAGGGGTGCATAGGTTCTTATGAATTGGTGTTTCAGGATTCTTTGGGTATAGTCCTAGCAGTGTATGAGAAAGAATAGAAGGAGTGTCTCGCAATCAGCCAACTGGAAGGAAAGGAGCAACATACACAACCAGACAGCCCAGGTTAATGACATAAAGGCCATCCCAAGAGCAACAAATGGAGAAAATCTAGGAGACTGCAACACTGAAAGCCACAAATCTCCTAACACAAAAGGATGCTAAACAAAGGCAAAGAAGCGAAGCAGAATAATCCAAGGAAAAAAATAAACAAGCAACAACAAACACTAAAAACGGGGAAAAAATGAATCAGTCCATCACCAAAAGGAAAGGAAGAATCCCCAGAAAGATCACCAAATGAAACAGAGTCACACAATATATCAGATAAGGAACTCAAAAGAATGATGTTAGAGAAGCTCATTGAGCTCAGCCAGCTCAAGGAAAACTATAAAAAACTCCAGGAAAGTTACAAGGAACTAACTGAGAGCTACACCAGCATCAAAAAGTACTTAGAAACTATCAGTAAGAGCCAGGAGAGAATGAAGAATACAATTTCTGAATTGAAGAATATAGTAGAAGGAATCAACAGCAGGCTAGAGGAAGCAGAGGACCAGATCAGCGAGTTGAAGGACATGTAGACAAATACTCCAAGACAGTACAAGAGAATGAAAAAAGGCTGAACAAGATTGAAGAGGTTTTAAGAGAGCTGCAGGACAACATGAAACATAACAACATCCGTATCATAAGGATACCAGAAGAAGAGAAACAAGGAATGGAAAACCTGTTCAAAAAAGTCATGATAGAAAATTTCCCTAATATGATGAGTGAAAACATTAATCAAGTTCAGGAAGCACAGAGGGTCCCAATGAAGATCAACCCAAATAGAAACCTCTTCATCCTTGTTCATCCTTTTTTTCATTCTCTTGACCTTTCTTGGAATATTTTTCTAAGTTGTGCTTTTGCTTCCTGATCTGATCTTCTGCTTTCTATAGCCTACTGTTGATTCCTCCTACTCTATTCTTCAATTCAGAAATTATATTCTTCATTTCCTCCTCCCTCTTACTGATAGTTTCTATGTCCTTTTTAATGCTGGCATAGTTCTCAGTAAGGTCCTTGTAGCTTCCCTTGAGTTTTTCGTAGTTCCTCTGGAGTTGTATGTGGTTTTATTTGCATTGACTGAGCTCATTGAGCTTCTCCATCATCATTATTTTGAATTTCATAACTGATAGTTTGCTTGCCTCTGTTTCACTTAGTGATCTTTCTGGGGATTCCCCCTTTCCTTTTGGTCATGGGCTGTTTCTTTTTCTCCCCATTTTAAGTTTTTTTGGGTTTTTTTTTTGTATTCCAATCTGACCATTATCCGCTGCCAGGCTAAGGAACTGTTATGCTGGCAGAATTGATTTAGTTGTAATCCCATTGGTCTGTGATCCACCACCAGGCTCATATGCAGATTGAGGTGACAGACTGATTCAGTTGTAAGTCAATATATCAGCTACCAAACTCAGGCCCCACTGGGCTAGACAGAGAGGTTCAATTGTAATCCAATGGATCAGCCACCAGCTCAGGTGTAGCCTGGTGGGACAGATTCAGATGTAAACCAATGAATCTGTAATCTGCTGCCAGGCTCACGTGCCAGTGGGTTAGGCAGCAAGATCCAATTGTAATCCAATGAATCTGTGTTCGGCCACCAGGCTCAGGAGCTGCTGGGCTAGACAGCAAGGTACAATTGTAATCCAATGAATCTGTGATCAGCTGCCAGGCCCAGAGGCCAGTGTGTGGGACAAACCAACTCAGTTGTGAACCAATGAGTCCACAATCAGCCACCAGGCTCAGTTGACACTGTGTGTGGCTATCTGACTTACCCAGTTGTAAGTCAGGGAATTTGTAATTGGCTGCCAGGCCCAGGCTCTGCTGAGCAAGGACTGATTCCGTTGCAAAGCAATCAATCTATTATCAGCCACCAGGCTTGCACGCCACTTTGGGGGTCTGATAGACCCAGCTATAAGTCAAAGTGTTTGTAATAAGCCACCAGGCCAAGGCTGGGCAAGAAATACCTCTTCAGGTGCCAACTATTGTATCTATGCTCAGACAGGGCAGGACAGGGAGGGCAGGATAGGTTTATTTAGATATAAATCAAAGAATTGTGATCAAGCGCCAGGCTCAGGAATGACTGGGCAGTGCCGAATGCTTCCAGTGGGCAGGGCTATGGCCACCCTCCTAAGGAAGCCCTTTGGCACAGCGCAATCTGCCCAAGGTGTGGGCAATGAAGCAATACCAGGATTCCTACAGCTGCTTCCCCATTTATCCCCTCCCAGCCACCGCCGCAAACTCTCCCCATGTGTCTCCAGTCCTCTCTACCCTCTCTCCTCTGGAGCCCAAGGTAGGTGGGTGCCAATGTATTTTTGCTGTGGTCACCCTAGTAGTTCTCTGTCTCCAGTGCTTTCTCAGGCCAGAAAATTCCTGCGCTTTCTGCCCTTCTCAGCTGGATGCTGCTGTACTCTTAGCTGTGCTGCTGGAGCTGGAAAATCTAACTGAAGGATCAGAACCCACCCTTCTCAGATGGAGCCTCCAGCTCTGTCCCTTCAGCTGCCTCCAGTGGGGGCCCATCCAGCCCTCTCCCATTTCCACAATTCCTACCTGTTAGGTTGTGATGAAGTGGCCTGTTCTGTTTTGCCTGTGGTTATAGGACTTCTTTCCAGCTGGCGTTATGTTGGTAATTCCAGCTGACTTTTTCTCCAAAAAAGTAATACCAGATGCAACCTGGGAGGAGATTGGTGCAGCTCCACTTCTCCACCATCTTGCTGGAACTCTCCTGCTCCTTCTTTCTTTCTGCTACATAGTATTCTATTGTAAGTAAACCACAGTTTTTCAATTCCTTCATCCACTGATGGGCGCTTAGGCTGTTTCCAGCACTTAGCTATTGTAAATAGTGCTTCTATGAATAAAATATGCTATTAAACATAGGGTCGCATAGGTTCCTCTGAATTGGTGTTTCAGGGTTCTTCAGGTATAGTCTTAACAGTGGGAATTCTGAGGTCAAGGGCAGTTCCATTTTTATTTTTATGAAAAAATTCCACACTGTTTTCCGTAGTGGCTGAACCAGTCTGCATTCCCACCAACAGTGCACTAGGGTTCCTTTTTCTCCACATTCTCACCATCACTTATTGTTTGTTGGTTTGTTAATGATGGCCATACTAAAAGTTGTGAGGTGGTATCTCATTGTGGTCTTAATTGTTATCTCTCTAATGGCTAATGATGTTGAGCATTCTTTCATATGCCTATAGGCCCTTTGTATGTCCTCCTCAGAGAAGTATCTATTCAGGTCCTTTGCCCGTTTTTTAATTGGATTGTCATACTGATGTTGAGTCATATAAGTTCTTTATATATTTTGGAGATCAAACCCTTGTCCAAAGTACCATTGGCAAATATGGTTTCCTACATGGATGTTTTCCATTCCATTTTGCTGATGTTTTCTTTAGCTGAGCAGAAAGTTCTCAATTTGATGTAGTCCCATTTATTTATCTGTTCCTTTATTTCCCTTGCCCATTGAGAAGTATTGGTGAAGATATGCTGCATAGGATATCTGAAATGTCACTGCCTATGTTTTCCTCTAGTACTTTTATAGTGGCCTGGCTTATGTTTAAGTTCTTTATCCAACCTCAGTTTCTTCTGGTGTATGGTGTAAGTTGGTGGTCTAGCTTTAGTTTTTGCATGTGACTGTCCAGTTCTCCCAACACCACTTGTTGAAAGGACTATTTTCACTCCATTTTATACTCCTGCCCTTTTTGCTGAATATTAGTTGACCATAGAGTCCTGGATTTATATCTCTATTTTTGTTCCATTGATATATGCATCTATTATTATGCCAGTACCAGACTAGTTTGATCACAATGGCTTTGTCAAAAAGTAGCATGTAAACTTTAACAACTTTAAATGAAGTGATCTGAAACTCTAAGGCATTTTAAACTGGTCAATAAAAAAAGATAAAAGCAAGTTTAGAATAATGATGCTGAAGATAACTCTACTTATGTCTTTCTTCAAGATTATGCATCCATCACAATCTAGCATAACTAAAACCACTTTCATGGAGCATTTTCTGATTCACAAATTAAATGTGGTTTCTCCCTCCTTTCAATTCAGCTTTAAATCACATATCTTTGTTTTCACACATACTTTATTATATATTGTTATTTTTATGCAGTCCTTATCTCTACTAGTTTTTAATTCTTAATATCAAAATTCTGTCTTAACTGTATTTTTAAAAATTATCATGTTCATTAAGTTAAAAGTAGAAGTGGAGCCCTTGCTTGTATGGCTCAGTGGATTGGTACCAAGCTGTGAACCCAAGGGCCACTGGTTTAGTTCCCAGTCAGGGCACACAACCAGGTTGCAAGCTAGATCTCCAGCCAGGATCCCAGCTGGAGGTAGGTGAAAGACAATCATATAGTGATGTTTATCTCCCTTTCTTCCTTCCTCCCTGCCCTTCTCTCTAAAAATAATGAATAAAATATTTAAAGAAAAAGAAAGTAGAAGTGTAGACCTATAATAATAACGTGTAGTTATAACTAGAATAATATCCAGATTCTTGAATATTTAATACAGTACATGAAAGATTACTGTTATATGTTCTAACAAAAGGAATAATAAGCATGGGTACAGAATAGGTAAAGATAAATATGTGTGCTTTTTACATCTGAAGTGCATAAAAAGGTGTAAACAATATAGAATGAAGGAATTGGCTTAGTATGGATGTATCAGAGAATGAGTGTTCAAAATAAGAAAAGTCTGTGAACCCAAAGGTCACTGGTTCGATTCCCAGCCAGGGCAAATAACCAGGTTGCGAGTCTGGTCTCCAGCCAGGTCTGTAGCTGGAGGCAAGTGAAAGGCAACCATACATTGATGTCTTTCTCCCTCTCTGCCTCTCTCTCTTCCCTTTCTTAAAAATAATAAATAAAATCTTTAAAAAATAAATAAAAATAAAATAAAATAAGTGTTTTTAAATAGTAAGGTTTAAATTTAAAGCTGATTCATCTCCTAATTTCAAATAAGCAACACCCAATATTACATCAACTTTGAGAATATATTTGTTTATATTAGCAATATAAGTGTTCTCAAATATATGTATTAATGTAGAATATGTAGGATGACCAACTTTGATCATTAATAGTAGATGGTCATATTCTAATTTCCATGCAAGCTAACTGGATAACAAAATGATGGGAATCATCACTGAAGACTCTGTAATTCAGACTAACCTGTGTCTTTCATGTAAATTGAATCCTCAAATGTTTAAAATACAATTCAGAAGATGCTGGTATAGTTACTGAAAAGAGATGAATTTGTTTCCTCTTTCAATCAGGATAAAATAGATTGCAAAAGACCAACATCATTGGAAGCAACCAGAAAAGGTAATTTTGTTAAGTCATCAGAGAGCTGCAGAAGCAATGAGAACTAGAAAATATGGTACTCCAAAAGGAGAATGCTAAAATATCTGCAGATCGATATTCTTTAAGTGAATTAGAACGATCTGGTAATGGGCCAGGATTGAAAATCTTTGTGAAGCTCAGGATTGGGCCAAAGAAACTGGAACATTTCTTGGTGATTTCATGGGATTGGAGTGACAAATTTGATAATTTGAAGTTCTAAATGTACAGCCAAGATATTTGTTATATTCTGAATTTAAACCCAGTGCAAGATAAAATAATTATACCAAAATATTATAAAACATAGAGTGGATTCTCCTTGCATTTTGCTTATGTTTTCTGTAGCTGTGCAGAAGCTTTTTTAATTTTATATAGTCCCATTTATTTATTGTTTCCTTTATATCCTGTGCTCTAAAAGACATATCAGTGAATATATTGCTGCATGGGATATCTGAAATTTTACTGCCTATATTTTCCTGTATGAATTTTATGGTGCCATGACATATTTAAGTAATTATTCATCTTGAGTTTATTTCTGTGTATAGTGTAAGTTGGTGGTCTAGTTTCATTTTTTCACATGTACCTGTCCAGACCTCCCAACATCATTTATTGAAGAGGCTATTTTTACTCCATTTTGTGTTCCTGCCCCTTTTGTCTAATGTTAATTGACCAGAGAGGTATGGGCTTAATTTGGGACTCTCTATTCGGTTTCATTGATCTATGTGTCTATTCTCATGGTAGTACAAGACTGTCTTGATTACACTAGTTTTATAATATAGTTTGATATCAGGCATTGTGATCAATTCTACTTTATTCTTCTTTCTCAAGATTTCTCCTCAGAAATAGTCAGGGTCAAAAATGAAACCAACTACATGGGAAAACATATTTACAAATGATATATATATTTTTTAATTTAACTTTCTTGTTGTTGTATTATATCCATCCCCATTTTGATACCCCTCTGTCACCTTCCCTACCCACTCATTCCCCTCCCCCAAGGTCAATCCCAATTGTTGTCCATGTCCATGGTTCTTGCATACTAGTTCCTTAACTAAATGGCTCCCCTTCTTTGTTCCTCCTCTCCCATCCCCTCCCCCTCCCCCCTGCCCACTGAAAGTCTATTCATTGTATTCATGTATCTGGTTCTGTTTTGCTTATTTGTTTGTTTTGTTCATTATTGTACTCTAATGGGTGAGATCGTATGCTATTTGTCTTTCACTGACTGGCTTATTTCACTAAGCATAATACTCTCAAGTTCCATCCATATTATGGCAAATGGTAGGAGTTCCTTCTTTCTTTCTGCTGTGTAGTATTCCATTGTGTAAATGTACCAAAGTTTTTGGATCCAATCATCCACTGATGGACACTTAGGCTGTTTCAAGCAATTGGCTATTCTAAATAGCACTGCTATGAACATAGGGGTACACAGGTTCTTATGAATTGGTGTTTCAGGGTTCTTTGGGTATAGTCCTAGTGGTGGAATTGCTAGATCAAAAGGCAGTTCCATTTTTAGTTTTTGAAGGAAACTCCATACTGTTTTCCATAGTGGCTGCACCAGTCTGCATTCCCACCAACTGTGCACCAGGATTCCCTTTGCCCCACATCATTGTCAACACTTGTTTGTTGATTTGTTGATGATTGCCATTCTGACAGGTGTGAGGTGGTATCTTATTGTGGTTTTAATTTGTATCTTTCTGATAGCTAGTGGTGTTGAGCATTCTTTCATATGCCTTTGGGCCCTTTGTATGTTTTCCTCAGTGAGTTGTCTGTTCAGGTCTTTTGCCCACTTTTTAATTGGGCTGTCTCCCTGGTGCTGAGTCACATCAGTTCTTTATATAAAGGACTCTATGGTCAATTAATATTTGACAAAGGGGTAAGGAACATAAAATGGAGTAAAAACAGTCTCTTCAACAAGTGGTGTTGGGAGAACTGGATAGCAACATGAAAAAGATAAAAACAGACCACCAACTTACACCATACACCAGAATAAACTCAAGATGGATAAAGGACTTAAACAGAAGCAGTGCCACCATAAAGGTCCTGGAGAAAAATATAGGCAGTAAAATTTTAGATATCCTATACAGAAATATGTTTACTGATACTTCACCAAGGACCAACGAAATAAAAGAACAAATCAACAAATGGGACAACATCAAATTGAAAAGTTTCTGTTCAGCTAAAGAAAACACCAGCAAAATTTAAAAGGAACCAACTGAATGGGAAAACATATTTGCCAATGATACCTGTTTTTTTTATTTGTTTGTTTGTTTTGTTTTTTTAATGCTGGCGTAGTTCTCAGTAAGTTTCTTGTAGCTTTCCTGGTGTTTTATGTATTTGCCCTGGAATTCTTCATAGTTCCCCTGGAGTTGTTTGTAGTTTTCTTTGAACTCACTGATCTCATTGAGTTTCTCTACCGTCATTATTTTGAATTCCATGTCTGAGAGTGTGCTTGCCTCTATTTCATTTTGCACTCTTCCTAGGGATTCCTCCTTTCCTTCTGGTGAGGAATTTACACAATGGAATTCTATATAGCAGAAAGAAAGAAGGGACTTGTACCCTTTGGAACAACATGGATGGAACTGGAGAGTATTATGCTTAGTGAAATAAGCCAGTCAGTGAAGGACAAATATCATATGATCTCACCCATTACTGGACAATAATGAGCAAAACTAACAACAAGCAAAACAGAACCAAGTATATGAATACAAGGAATAGGCCTTCAGTGGTCAGGGGGAATGGGGTTTGGGGGAGGGGGGAGGTAGAGGCAAAGAAGGGGAGCAGCTTAGACAAGAACCTAGTATAAAGAAACCATGGACATGGACAACAGGTGGGATTGACTTTGGGGGGAATGGGTGTGTGGGGAGGGGGACCGAGGGTAGCAAAAAGGGGATGGATGTAATACAACAACAAAAAAAGACAGTCTCTTCAGTTAGTAGCACTGGGAAAATTGGACAGGTGCATGCAAAAGAATGAAACTGAATCACTTTCTGACACTATATACAAAAATAAACTAAAAATGGATTAAAGACTTAACATGCGTGAACTAAAGCTAAAAATTACCTAGAAGAACATATAAGCAGTGAAATATTTGACTTTGCTTTCAACAATATATTTTTTAATATAATTCTGTGTGCAAGGGAAACAAAAGAAAAAAATAGCAAATTGGACTACATCAAACATAAAAAAGTTTTTGCACAGCAAAAGAAGCCATCAACAAAACAAAAATGCTGAAGAGGAGAAGATATTTACCAATGATACACCTGATAAGGGGCTAGTGTCAACATTTTATAAAGAACCTGCATAGCATAACACCAAACAAATCAAATTAAAAAATGGGCAGAAGACCTTAATAGAAATTTCTCCAAAGAATACACACAGAGAGCCAATAGACATATGAAAAAAAAAATGCTCAATGTCACTCATCATCATGAAAATGCACATTAAAACCATAATGAGATATAATTTCACACTTGTCAGAATGGCTATCAATAATAAATCAACAAATGACAAGACCTGTTGAGGATGTGAAGAAAAGGGAACTCTTATACACTGTTGTTTGTGGTGTAAGTTAGTGCAGCTACTATGGAAAACCATATGGGGAGTCCTCAACAAGTTAAAAAGACCTTTTATATGACCCAGCAATTCAATTTCTGGACTTTTATATGAAGAAAACAAAAACACTAATTTAAAAAGATATGTACCCCTATGTTCTTGGAAATTGCAGCATCACTTGTAATAACCAAGGTATGGAAACAACATAGATTTTTATCCACAATGAACAGATAAAGAAGGTATACGTGCACACAGAGAATGGAATATTATTTACTCATAAAAAATAATTTTAACTTATATGTGTATATTCATTAGTGCATGTGTGCACATGTGTGTGTGTGCGCACACACATACACAATCCTCACCTTGTTCCCCACTAATTGCTGTGTAAATGAGGACACAGCCCTAAGGTAAGACAATGGTACTAGTGGAGTTTGCAATGAGACCCACACCAAACATCTTTGAGGATTAGAGGAAGTTCACAAACAGAGGCTCACATACAGTAAGCCTCTATATTAAAACATTGGGGTAATGGGTGGGTGGGGAGGGGGACAGAGGGGAGCAAAAAAGGGATGGATGTAATACAACAACAATAAAATTTAAAAAAAAAACCTAAACGTTGGAACTCAGCCCTGGCTCGTGTGGCTCAAAAGATTGGAGCTGGCCTGAGAACCCAAAGGCTGTTGGTTCGATTTCCCAGCCAGGGCACATAACCAGGTTGCAAGCCAGGACCTTAGCTATAGGCAGGTGAAAGGCAACCACACATGGATGCTTCTCTCCCTTTCTTCCCCCCTCCCTGCTCTTCTCTCTGAAAACAATGAATAAAATATTTTTTTAATTTTAAAACTAAAAATTGCTAAGGTGAAAAATAACTGACCTTTAAAAAAATTGTAATTCAAACTCAAACTCTAAAGAAAAATAAGATACTGATTTCTTACACCAGGTTTATGGCAAGACAAACATAATGTTTTGGCATGTATACAGGTAGTGGAAGAATCAACAGCATTTTTTGAAAATTAGATTGGAAATTAAAGAGATCAAAGTTTTCAAGGTGACTCTAGAGTCCTCAGCTTGGATGTACCATTCATAAAAATGTATGAAGTGGTAGGAAATCTTGGAAAAAGATGTTAACTTCATTTTTCAAGTATATATTGCAGAATTGTATGTGAATACCAATGTTAGGTATTCTATAAGCAGTCAACAAACAAAAGAATTTAAGCAAATAACCTTCTTTGTGTAGTTGTGTGTTATCTTTTATGTCTTGCCTTCTGTAAAGTTCTTGGTATTATTTTTCAAGCCTCTTACTTCAGGTTTCTTGCTGAAGATTACATGGAAAGTCAGGCTCTATACTAAATGGTTATTGCATTATTTCAATTAACATAACTGACATAAGTTCCTAAAGGGCCCAAAAAGTTGCTATTTGGGCCCATTCAGCCAACTCCTGCAGAATAGTTTTTTACCTCAATTACATAGATGTGTCATCAAGACCTGAAATTTTCTCTACCACATATTTCACATTCATTGTTCAGTAAATGAATTGCTTCCAAAACTTGATTTCACAATATAAAAACAATCATGAATACTTTCCATATTGATATCAAGTTGAACTTTATCTAAGACTCATATATACAGACTGTTTCTAAGAAACATAATGTAATAATGGATAATGAGGTAAGCAAATAGATTATGCCATATATTTTCAAATACCACAAGCACTCTGTAAAAATAATGAATTTCAAAAGACAATAGAAATTGTATTTTTTTTTCTTTTCTCCTCCCCCTACTTCTCCTTCTCTTCCTTCTCAGTCCCCTTCAATGTAGGCACCTTGGGACCTCACACAGTTCTCCCAGTGTCTTCCATTGTTCAAAACACTCTACAAAATCCTTTTTTGGAATTGCCATCAGCTACCTTATTGTATTTTCCTGAATTTCATTGATGATCTGAAATCCCTTCCCTTTCAAAGATGATTTCAGTTTGGGGAAAAGCTAGAAGTCACAGGGTGTCAAATCTGGATCATAGTGGGGCTGAACAAACTGGGTGATTTGATGTTTCGGCAAAAAACTCTGCAAGAAACATTACACCTGAGCAGGTGTATTGTCATAATGGAGCTGCCGATCACCAGTTGCCAACAATTGTGACCTTCTGAATCATTAGAATAGATTCCATGGCATAATGTTCAAGCTTAAAATGTGATGCAGATTTGTTTCTCTACTCATTCAGTCATTTTGAATGCTATAGCCACACAGTACCCATACTCATTCAATGGCATCTATAGCCCCCACTGACTAGTACACTGAAGTCATCATTGTTCATGCATGCACATTCCAGTCTACCCTCCTTGGCTGCCAGGTTATATCAATGTGCAAACAATTCTCATAACAATGGCTGGACTTTTTTTGAACAGCAATAGCTAGCAATGATTTTGTCAGTAATATTATAACTGGACATAGTGATTGCAACTTTTTAAAGGCCTATCTAAAATGTGCTAGACTAGAATGATTAATAGCGATAGATCACAGTATATTGACTATAAAAAAGAGAATAGACAAAATATACTGGGTAGTGAAATCTAGTCAGATTAAAGTAAAAAAAAAAAAAAAAAAAAAAAGCATGCATCCTGACCTTAGACATATTGGGTATTTTCAAAAATGTATACAGATTGGCAAAAGTCTACCATTGGACTGTGACACTACTCCCTTTGCATGAAATTTTAAAACACTGACCATTTGAAAAGTTGACAGCCCTGAAAAACAAAAATCTATAGTAAAAATAAAGATTCTATGAAGCAGTTATAGTTACTTAAGTTACTTAATACTATAACTACTATATTACTTATTGCTACATAACAAATCACCATAACCTTAACTAAAAACTCTCATTTACTAGCTAATAATTCTGTAAGTCACAAGTTGTTCAAGACTTCTCTGAGTTCTTTTCTCAGGGTTTCACAAACCTGAAATCAAGGTGATGGTTGAATTGTTATTATTTAGGGCTCTTGGGGAAAATTCTGTTCTAAGCTTTTTTTGCTTTGTTGTTGTTTGCAGAATTCAGTTCCTTGTGGCTATAGAACTAAGGTCTCCATTTCTTTACTGGCTGTAGAATAGTAGCCACTCTCAGCTGCTAAAATCCACCCATATATTTCATAATATATTTTCTTCCCTATTTAATCTAGCAACATGTCAAATCCTCACGCTTCAAACCCCTGATATCCTCTTCTATATTTAGTCAAATAAAATTACCTGACTGAAAAGGATTTATGTAATTAGGCCAGGCTTACTCAGGTAAGTTGTCTATCTCAAGGTCAGCTGTGCCGTATAGCAAATAACCTAATCATGGAATAAGATCCATAATATTCATAGTCCCAGGTACCATACAGAATGTGTACATGGGGGTGTATATGGCAAATATTAGGGGCTATCTTATAATTTTGCCTATCAGACTTAGGAAAATTAAACTCACTTTTAATTAAATTAATAAATTGTTTTTTTTTAATTCTTTTTTTTTTAATTTTATTGTTGTTGTGTTACATCCATCCCTTTTTTGCTCCCCTCTGTCCCCCCACCCACCCACCCATTCCCCCCAAAGTCAATCCCACCTGTTGTCCATGTCCATGGTTCCTTTATACTAGGTTCTTGTCTCAGCTGCTCCCCATCTTTGCCTCTACCTCTCCCTCCCCCCTACCCCATTCCCCTGACCACTGA
>PVIW01004508.1:0-130533 GCA_004026585.1 Noctilio leporinus
AAGAGGTGAGACCTTCATCAGGGAGACCCAAAGGGAGGCCATAGCCATGGCCCAGACAGCACGTGGTGACAGGGTGTGGACCTGAACTTGAGCACAGAACCCTTGAAGGGCCCTTGACAAATGTGAGCATCATCTACAATAATTTTGTAGCGTTTGTCTGAGGACTCGTGAGCCTGCGGCATGTGTCCTGGAATATCCTGTCTTCTCTATCCTTTCCAGTTCAGCTCTCTTCACCCCCTCCCCCCCAACCCCAAAGGCCCGCCATACCCTCTGAGTCCCACTTCAAGCGCGAGCAGCCTCAGGGTGAAAGCCACAGACAGCGCCTAACCCAGTATTTCTCAGGGATGCCTGCCGTCACCTAAAAGGCCAGCATCCAGGACCTGTCACCAGCCACACTGGCCCCGCAACTCAGGGTCGGCTAGGAAGACAGAGTGCACGTCTGTCTGGGACGGCTTTGTTGTACCGGCATGTGGTAGAACGTAGCTGGACACAAACTTCTAGGCAGGTAGTCATCGTCCTTCAAAATGTTGAGACATTTTTCATTATTCTTCAACTTCCTGTATCACTGTGGAGAAGCCTGATGCCACACTAGCTGCTTTTCCTTCGTCTGTGACCTGTCCCCATTCCCGGCTCCTTCAGGGTCCTCTCTTTACTCCCAGGTTTTCGGAAGTTCTGGGATAAAGTGACTTGGGATGTGTGTGTGTGTGTGTGTGTGTGTGTGTGTACTCACTGTGCAGGGTCATTTTAATCTAAAAGCCATGTCCTTCGGACCTTTCCTTTATTGCTTCTTTAAAATGTTTTCTGCCTTTTCTCTCTTTGGATTTTGATTATTCAGATATTGGACCTTCTGGCCTAATCCTCTAATGTTATTGTTTCTCTTTGGCTTTCAATCAAAATCAAACAATTAATTTCTTGCTCCCTCCCTCCCTGCCTACTTTTATCTCTCCCCCTCCCATCTCTATCTCTTTTTCTTTTAAAAATTTACTTATTTATTTATTAGATTAGAGGGAAAGGGAGAGAGAAAGAGGGAGAGAAACTGCAATGTATGGCTGCCTCTCTGAGCCCTCAGCTGGAGATCCTGCCTGCAACCCAGGCATGTGCCCTGACTGGGAATCAAACTGGCGACCCTTTGCTTTGCAGGCCAGTGCTCACTCCACTGAGCCACACCAGCCAGGCCTCTATCTCTTTTTCTTTAACTTTCTGAATGCTAACCTGAATGTACTTTTTAAACTTTCCATTGAGCTTTTAATTTTTACTTTTAAAGGTATTCTTTAGACCCTGGCTGGTGTGGCTCAGTAGATTGGTGCTGGCCTGTGAACCCAAAGGTCACTGGTTCGATTCCCAGCCAGGGCACATAACCAGGTTGCAAGCCAGGTCTCCAGTCAGGTCTGTAGCTGGAGGCAGGTGAAAGGCAACCATACATTGATGCTTCTTTCCGTTTCTTCCTCCCTCCCTGCCCTTCTCTCTGAAATTTATGAATAAAATTCTTAAAAATAAAAAGGAAACTTTCAAATACTTTTTTAGCTTCTGTTTCTTTTCTCAGATGCAATACGTTCTATAACTCTAGAATGGAGTTTTGCTGACATTTTCTCAGGCTCTTTGTATACTCTTTCTCCAGGTCCTTGTTCTCTGGTTATGTGCTTCACCCTCGCTTTCATTCTAGAGGTTAGAGGCTTTCTTCAGAAGGTACCTGACTCTTGGCCATCACTCTTATTTTGGAACAAGACATTTAAATATTCATGATAAGCTCTAGTTAGTGCAGGAGGCTCACTTCCAGCCTCCCAGCCTCCTTTCTGGGGATTAGGCAGATCCTCAGCTATGTTTTATTGGGAGACCCCCAAACCCCCACGCCCCTGTTGGATATCTGTAGGTATTTTCTTTTGGTCTGGTCTTTTCCCAAAAGTAATCTTTTGGCCACGTGTGCGTCTGGAGGTATCAGCCTGGATCATGGTCAAGTGTGTGGATTTTCTCTTAATCTCCACGTTCAGAATGGTGGCTCAGGCATCCCCTGAACTATCGTCGATATCTCCAAATTCAGAGCCTTGCCAGACTCCCTCCAGTCTTCTGCCGGGAGGCAAGGGCCCTTGCCAGGCAGCACGGGCTTGGGAAGGAGTTAGGGGGGATAACAGGTCTTCATGAAGATTTTTCACAGATCCTCTGGCTTTCTGTGCAGCATACATTCTGATTTTCAAAGGCATCTGGTGATTCTGATTTTAAGCCTTTCCGAGGCTTTGATTTCAACTTTCTCAAGTCGGCTACCTCATTTACTACTCATTGAACTGCTTCCCGACTTCCAAGAGTGTGTGGGTCACTCTCCAGCTGTCCTTTCTTCTTCTGTTCTCGTTGTTGTTAGGAACGTTTGCCTTTTTATTCTTCTTCTGCCATTTTTATTGGGACTGAAGTGAAGGCAGAGATACATGCTCATGTTTTGTCTGCCTTGTTTAACCTCCTTTAAATAATAATAATAAATCTTCATTTCACTATGTGATTATCATTTGCAGTGCTCTTTATTCCAAATCTTCAGTTTGAAGATTTCTTTTGACTTGAACCATTTATGAATAAAAACAAATCTTTATTCATGCCGTGTTCAGTAGGTAGAGCTTACAGCACTTGTGGTTGTAAAACAAGTAAAATCTACCGAGCTCAACTCTGCCATCTAAAGTTGGGATGAGCTTTGCTGGAGCTATCAGGGGACCATGACCTCCACCCGCTCCCTGCCCCCAGGACAGGACCTGCAGTGACAGCCAGTGATAGAGGAAGCACCTGATGTCAAGGCCAGAGGCCAGCCAAGGAGAGGGGGCGGGGAGCAATGAAATTGTTGAAGAAAGAGATTATAATATCAATGCTGTTTTTCTCATTGAAAAGGCTTCACCAGCCCTGGCTGGTGTAGCTCAGTGGATTGAGCACTGGCCTGTAAACCAAAGGGTTACTGGTTTGATTCCCAGTCAGGGCACATGCCTGGGTTTCGGGTCAGCTCCCCAGTTGGGGGTGAGTGAGAGTCATCCACACATGGATGTTTCTCTCCCTCCCTTTCTCCCTCCCTTCCCCTTTCTCTATAAATAAATAAATGAACAAATAAATAAAATCCTTTTTAAAAAAAAACTTCACCTGACTGATTGCTACCCAATCTCTTTAAGGACCGGGAGGGAGAGCTATTGCTAATTAGGGAAGCTATTTTGGCAATTCAAGGAAGATCACAGTTCTGGCTGGTGGCTCAGTGGATTGACACTGGCCTGCGAACCCAAAGGTCGCTGGTTGGATTCCCAGCCAGGGCACATAACCAGGTTGCAAACCAGGTCTCCAGCCAGGTCCGTGGCTGGAGGCAAGTGAAAGGCAAACCATGCATTGATGCTTTTCTCCCTCTCTGCTTCCATCCCTTCCCTTCTTTCTAAAAATGGTAAATAAAATCTTTTTTAAAAAGTAAAAAGAAAAAGAGGATCAGGCTGATGAAATGACACCCCCCATTCTTTATGTCTTTATCTCTGGCAGCCTCATGGTGTGCACCCTAGAGTTATCCTGCAGCCCAGTCCTGGGCTGGCCTGCTTCTCGCAGACCAGATTAGCCCTCAAATGCCAGCACTTCCAAAATTTCACCTTATTGGTAGAATTCTTTCTGTAATTCATTGCATACTTTCCTGCCTTAGTGAGAGTAATAAGATGACAATGCCAATAGTAATAATAACGCAATGAGTTTGGCACATTGAGTTTTAAATGCCTTGCCTGGATGAATGAATTTAATCCCTGCAGCAACCCTGCGAGAGGTGTGTACAAACATTGTCAGCATTTCACAGATGAGGACACAAATAGGGAGAGCAAGTATCTGTCCAAGGCACACAGATCACTGTGCATCATTTTATCTGAGTTTTGGTAACTCGGAGATATCTCTAGGATCATCAAATATTGGACTATAGCCGTGAATGTAGACTCACGTGTAAAAAAAGATCCTTGAAGTCTGAGAACTATCCTGGGGTACCCCAAAGTTAGCACTATCTTTGGAGACTCCCTAAGGACCCTGTGTGGTAGCATTTGCTGTACAGGAGAGTCTACAAAGAAACGAGCCATGTAGGTGCCCTAGAGAATGAAGGTTGGGGAGCTTGGTGAGGATGGGGAGCTCGGAGAGCTGGAAACAGGATGGTTGCAGAGATCATGGTGGGCTGGCAGGGGTGGGTCAGGGTGTTGGTGTACACAGGTGGGCATCCGGTGGGCTTGCTCTGAGCTAGAAGCAGCGTGATTGCTGTTGATGATGCAGTGGATTGGATGGGGCCTCTTGGCTCTGAGTTCACCTGTGTTGACACCTGTGTTGACATAGTAATCCTGACAGCTACCAAACCTGTGTCTGTGTATTTGTTTCCTCATCAGTAAACTGGGGGAAACACCTCAAATACAGGTAGGCTTTCAATTTGGATTGACCCAGATATGGACACAAAGCATTTAGCAGAATGTCTGGAATGTAGTAATAAGTCAGTAAATGGCCTTAGCTGTTTTTAATAACAAACTTCTGGACTGAGGCCGAGAGGAGCAGTTGCTTTTGGTTACATAATACATGCTGCCTCCAACTTTGAACCTGGTCCCAGAGCCACAACGGGCGAGTTTCTCTGGACAGTGCTTGTTCTCAGAAGGGCGAGTGGCCAGGCCCGCGCTGGAGTCCAGTGAGCCTCCGATGCTCTGTCCCATCATCCGGGGTGGTGAGCGAGGAGGCCCTGGCACTGCGATGACCGATGACCAGGGCCTGGGCTCTGCGGCTGGGCTCTCGGCCGTCACGTGACGGCTTCTCCCAGTACCCAGCTGGCTCTAGCAGGGATCAGGCAGTCTGCACAGCCAAGGACTCCTGTGTCAGCAGCTCTAGCAGGCAGCAGGTCAGACAGGAGGCCAGAGGCCTGAGCACCGTGGCGCCCAGCAGCAGACAAGTCTAGAACTGGGACAGCAGGTCTGGCAGCCCTGTGGGATCCAGACTGTCACGGCTGCACTGGGTCCCCAGATCCTGTCGCCCACAGCCAGCTGTGCACCCTGCCCAGCCCTGACTGGAGGGCTGCACCTTCCAGAAGCCACTCCTCCCAGAAGAAGACCACTGGGTGAGCCGGCAGGGCTGGAATTGGTTTGCATGTCCTGAGAAAGCAACCCTTTCCTCAGCCCAGAAGTGGGGGGAAGGTTGTGTTGGAAGGGGTGAGGTGGGGAGTTGGGGAGCAAAACTCAGGACCTCAGGGCCCAGTGCCTGGAGGGAGGCCTGAAGGAAGTTGTCTTAATGAATAGGCTGGAATAATGACTTTTAAAAAAGGAACAAAGTAATTCTAGTATTTCTAAATACTATGTCTAGAGCCTAGTATCTGGGAGAATGGATACCACTGGGAGTTTCCACATTTTTCCTTTAGCATCAAAGCCATTGTTTAAATGGAACCCCTGTGGGTGCCCAGTGTGTGAAGGAGCTGCGCTACCAGATGTGGGGCCACGGGTCCTGCTCAGCTGCTTTCCGCTCCCCCAAGGAGCCCTTGACCATCTCCGCCGGGCCCCAAGGGCCATGCTAAAACCCCTACAACATAAGGGAAAGATCAACTGAGGCAGCCCCCCGGAAGGAACAGAGCCAGGACACAGCCCAAGTCCCTCTGCTCCCTGAGGGCATAAACAACTCCTTCCCAGCCCCAGCCTGGAGACTGAATTCTCAGAAAACTTACAGGCTCCATCGATGGGTGCCCCTGATTCCTTTTTAAAAGGATGGAGCTTTGAAAAAGTCATTTGGAATCAGTGGGGTGAGAATATTCGGATTCCACTCTTCCCTATTCCTGCAATCCTACCACTTCCTTTAGGAATCTCCACAGAGCCTGGCTTTGCCTCCCTTCCACCCCCACCCCACCCCGACCTTTGGGGTATCTTTCCCCCCCTTTCTCTGTGGTTTTATCACCTGAGTATGCAACTCTAAGTGATTTAGTCTTGCCTGTTTTTGAACTTGCTAGACGTGAATTCACAACCTGATCCTTTTAGAACGTGCTTCTTTCATTCGACAGCATGTTTGTCAGATCCAACTGTGCTATTGAATGAAATATTTTATCTGCACTGGGCTTTGAACACATCATTTTTATGTCATTGGCCAAGTCATTTCACCTTTTTAAAGCCTCGGTTGTCTCATAGAAATTGGTTTAGAAATGACTCCAGACTAGCTCCAAATTCCTGTCTTATCCAAGTGGAGGTAAGATAAATGTAACACAGGGTCACAGATCACCAATGGGGATGAAAGAAGAGAGGAGTAAATGAGTTTTTATGAGGAATAAGTATTCTTTAATGAAAGAGAGAAATAAACCTACCCCTGGGAACAAGGTGACTTTGAAAAGAGAGATTTTATTTTCATAAAACTGGAAATTTTATTTCTAAAATCCCAGAAGCCACTTTTGCACTTCAGGGAGTTAGCAGGACCCTTCGTTAACAGAGCCAACGGGGACAGCTCTGGACAGATCTTTCTTATTTTTCAGGCATTAATATATTTTTTAAAACGTTATTTTTCAATTACAGTTGCCATTCAATATTATGTTAGTTTCAGGGGTACAGCATAGGTGGTAAGGTATTCATGTACCTCACACTGCGATCCCTCGATAAGCCTAGTACCCACTGGCACCAATATTTCCATATTATTGGCTCTATTACCCATAGTGAACTTCACATCCCTGTGACTCCTTTCTCCATGGGCAGTTTGTACTCTTTCATCTCTTCACCTTTTTCACCTAGACCCTTAAGCCCCCTCCCACCTGGTGACCACCAACTTGTTCTCTTCGTCTATGGATTTGTTTCTGTTCTGTTCGTTCATCGAGTCAGTGTTTTGTTTTTGAGATTCCACATGTAAGTGAGATCACCTGGCATTTGTCTTCCTTTGTCTGACTTATTTCACTGAGTGGACCCCACCTCAGTCTTCCACCACATTTCTTTCTGGTGTTAAGGCGCCATACACAAGCCATGCATGTTACATACAGAAATCATTAACATCCTTTATCAGTTCTCTACCAGTCACTTGCATTTGGCAGAACTGGAATTTTGCTGTCATGACCTCATTTCACTCATCATCTTCTGTCCACCCCACCTGAATGCCCCAGCCTGTGCTGTTTAGATGATGCATCAACACCCACAGTCATTATACCCCAGCCCACAGCTCTGCTTCCTTCTGTAGTCAGCGGGGCGCTTGTGAGAGCTTCTAGTTGTCACAGACCCTCTGCTGGGTTTGGTAAGAAAATGCCATGAATGTGTAGTGTGCACAGACTACCCTTAGACCATATCCGGAGGTTCAGCAACCTCCCTGATGTCCCTGCTGACCTCTCCCAGGGCTAGCTGTCACTCACTGAGACCGCATGTGATTTTGCTGTGCTTAGATGGTGATAGCATCCTCCAACTCGTTTTCTGCTGGGTGTGGAGAACTTTTGGGTAGGAGGTGGTGGGGCATGGGGCACTGTTTAACCCAGCTTGTTTTACCAAGTCCGGCACAGTCAAGATGGATTAAAACGTGTTCTCCAGCTCAGCACTGGCCCATGGACCTATTTGCAAGGATGGGTATGTTCTGTGTGCAATACAGTAGCCATTAGGCACTTGATCACCACTTAGTGTGATAGCCACTTAGTTACCATAATTCAGGAGTGGCTTTTTAATGGATTAACTAATTAATTAGCTATACATGTAATTAATTAGCTACATGTGACCCATGGTTCTGCTATTGGACAATACTGTTGTAGAGCATGCCTCTCCTATGTAATCTCTTCTTTGTACATATTCAACGTTGACATCTTCAATACAAAACAAACATCCCTCAGTGTCTTCTCTCATTTGTCCCATCTCACTTCCCCAACCCTGTTTCCTCATGCAGCCTGGCTTCTGCTTTGCTAGCGCACAGGGGTGGCCACGGTGCAGCAAGTCGCTGACATCCGACACCTAGTTATTCCTGTCTCATCTTTTCCCCTTTAGTTTCACTCCTTTATGCGGTATGTCTTACTGGGCATCTCATATACTCCAGGATCTTGGGTGACAATGAGCAAAAGGACCATGTCTCGGTTCCCATGCCCCATGTGATAGTCTGTGATCCTCATTTTATAAATCAGTGACATTCCAACTATTGGACCACAACCTAGAAGCACGTTTTGCCTTGCAGCCTAGTCTATGTACATGCATGTGGGCATATTCACAACAAAAGTGTCAGAAAGATATTTCCCGAAATTACACGCACAACACGTTAATACCTTTCAGTACTATTTTTGAATGCCAGTGGATACTTCCTCTATTTATGACTCACCCACAGCTTGAAACCCCTGCCCTGAATGGGCTCCGAAGTTCCCAGGA
This sequence comes from Noctilio leporinus, assembly GCA_004026585.1. Classification (NCBI taxonomy): domain Eukaryota; kingdom Metazoa; phylum Chordata; class Mammalia; order Chiroptera; family Noctilionidae; genus Noctilio; species Noctilio leporinus. The sequence continues at coordinate 8,307 of PVIW01004508.1, forward strand.
CTGCCTCATGCCTCCTGCTTTCTCCGTGTACCCTCCCCCTCCCCTTCCTCCCATCAGGGCCCGGCTCCTTCCCTGGAGCTCTCTTCACACACTCACAGGCACATTCTGAGACCCAGGAGCCCCCCAGGCACCACCTGCCTGTCCAGTGTCACCCCTCTCTCTCTCCCTAGGTCCAGATTCCATTTTATCCCTTTTCCCCAAACGCTGCCTCTTCTCCTATATGTACTATAAGAGCAAACAGTTCTACCACCCACCTACTTACCCCTGGGAGAAACCCAGAAGGCTCCTAAGCACACCACCTCTCATCACCCTGAATCACGTTGTGTCTTGGAGATATTTCCCCTCCATCTCATGGCCATTGCCTCAGCTGAGACCCTCCTCACGCCCACCATCGGTAAATGCCCTCAAGAGTTTTCTAAACCAGCTCTGTCAGCAGCACTCAGAGCAGCAGTAGAGACTTTCATATCTGCACTGTCCTACACAGCAGGTCCTGTGTGGCTCTTGAGCATGTAAAATGGGGCTGGTGTGACTTTCAAAGCAAATTCCGCTTTCAATTGAAACAGTCATAGGTGGCTGGTGACACATGTAGTGGACAGCTCAGGTTGAAATGACCTCCCTGCCACTGTGCACCTCCTCCCCGTCCCTGGACCAAAGAGACAACCAACAAACCCCTGTTGACCAAGCTATGAATGACATCTAAAACCATGAAAGCCATACAAAGATGTTAGCAACATCACCAAGTAGTGAGTAGTATAACAAATCAACTCTGGTGCTCAGATACAATTGGTTCATAAATTATAAACAAGGAAGGCACCATGTTACGCAACCTGTCTCTGCATTCCTTGATTAAATCAAGTCATTGAATATTGAGTGTTACCATTTTAGTAGGCATTAGTGAACTCAGTACTAATAAAACAGAATTACTCAAGGGACTCTGATCTCAATGAGAGAGAGATGATAAGCAGATCATTGTCATCTGGTACAGCAGGGGCTGACATGCCATTCGTACACCTCCCTGAGATGTCCGGGGAAGCAGCAGGTGATGCCGAGGGGGTGGCGTTGTCGGTGATTTGGAGAGTGAGGAAACACTGGCCAGGTAGAGAAGCAGGCTGCTGAAGTCCCAGAAACAGCGGGGGTGTATTAGTTATCTATTGCCACATCACACAACACCCTAAACTTAACAGCTGAAAACAACATTTATTACCTCACACTGTCTGTGGAACAGGACGCCGGAAGTGTCTTCGCTGGCTGGAGCTGGCCCAGAGTCTGTCCTGAGGTCGCCAGAGCCTGCTCTGAGGTCACCATCAGGATGCTACCTGGTCCGTAATCACCTGGAGGTTTCATGGAGGCCGCAGAACTGCTTCCGCACTGTCGTACTGGGCAGCAGGCAGGAGCCTGCACACCTACAGGGCTATTGGTTGGATGCCTCAGTTCCTCACCCACGGCCTGTCCATCAGCTTCTAACAGTTTCTGTGACCTGCCGGGTGTCTTATTTATTTATTTATTTATTATTTCCAGAGAGAGAGGAAGGGAGAGAGGCAGAGAGGGAGAGAAACAATGTATGGTTGCCTTTCACCTGCCTCCAGCTACAGACCTAACTGAGGACCTGGTTTGCAACCTAGTTACGTGCCCTGCCTGGGGGATCGAACCAGTGACCTTTGGGGTTCTCAGTCCGGCACCTTATCCACTGTGCTACCAGCCAGGGCTGTCGGGTATCTTTGACCGTGAGTGATGGGAGAGAGGACAAGCAGAAAGCCACAGTGCATTTTAGGACGTAGCCTCTGAAGTCGCATGTCCCGATCCAGCCTGCACTGAAGGGACGGGGACTCGGGCTCTGACTCTTGGAGAATGGAGAACTGGAGAATCTGTAGCCTCGTCCTGAAGCTACTATGCACTCAGAAAGCCGCGAGGTATGGATATTGCTGGTGTGTCCACCGTGGGTGGCGTGGCTGGGCGTGGAGTAGCTGGCATAGGTGGAGACTTGGAGAGGAGGCTTAAACTCAAGGCTGGACCCTGCACTCCAGGCTGCAGAGTTTGGCTGTGGCTTGTTTCTCCCCAGAGTGCTCAGCGCTCAGCATCAGAGGGCCCTGGGGCTGGGGGTGCCAGGCCTCTCAGTGGGTGTACTTAGTACCTCTCTGGGAGCCCAGGGCCAAGACTGGACATACTGACCGCTTGCAATAGAGAGGGTACCGCACAGCTGCTTCCCAATGAGATTCAGCCCTGGGAGAGGCCTCGGATCTAGTGGTGGGTGTGGAGGTGCTGCTCTGTGGGTGACCAGCCAGGGCTCTGGGGGTCCAGCAGCCCCATCAGGACCTACTTACAGCTGGGAGGGCAGTGAGTGCTGAGCCCCACCCTCACACACTGTCTTCACCCTGTGGTTCCAGTGCGCCTGGTGAGGAACCCAGACCTTCCTCCGTTGTGTGTGTCGAAAAAAGCCAACTGGGGCTTTCTCAGCACCTCTTCAGGCTACCAACCACCTCTCCCCACCACTCTCCTGCACCTCCCCGGCTCTTAGGTTCAAACTTTGGCTGCTTCTGGATCCTGAATCAAAAATTCTCCGAGTGGAGGGGAGGGAAGGGTGGCAGGAGAATACAGCGCCTCACCTCCATTCGGGGCCCTTCAGGAGCTCTTGGGGCAATCCGGGTGGCAAAGGTTGCTTGGGGAAGGTTTTCGGCCTGAGATAAGCTGAAGCCCTTCCTACGACTTCCCCAAGGTTCCCCTTGGTGGTCTCCTGACCCTCAACTCCTGATTCCACTGAATGGGTCCTGTTCAGGGATTGCCCTGCATCCCGGTGCTGGTCCTGTCCTGTGCCCCATGGTCCAGAGCCCAGATCCACCCTCACATAATTCCACAACACCCCTAAGCTGCACAAAGCACCGTGTTCATTTTAGCCTTGATTGTAAGTTTATAGGAGGAGCGAATTAGATCATAGCAGACATATACCCAGATAATCTTCAGAGACCCAGTTAAATTTTAATTTCAGATGAACAATCCTTTTTTCATGATATGTCCCCCAGTTATAAAGAAATAAAGGCAGCAACTCTGGCAGCAATGCCAACAGCTTCAAGTTGGACACTAGACATTCTGCTCCTGGCCTTCGACGCATTGGGGGTCCTCACGGTCTGGGTCGCCCCCGTTGTCCCAGCTCCCACCACCTTGCTGGCTCCCAGCTCTGCCCACCTTTCCCCGCCCCCACCCTCTGCTCTCCTGCAGGATTGAAAACCATCCTGGTTCTGAGCACAACAAAAAGGCCTTTCATTCAGGCCTCCTGTGAAGGTAGTTCTCCCCACTTACATAAATATTGTATGATAACCCTGTTCAGGTGGGCCACCATGGTGACAGCAAAGCCTTGTCTTCTGCTCAAGATGGTCCTGGAGACCCCTTGGTGGTGGACATGTGCTAGGCTGAACTATTCCTAAATTCAGCACACATTTATTGCATCCTTATGACTTAGTATGCCCTGGGTGTAAAATGATAAGGTGAGGTGTGGGTCACTGAGTAGAGGCGACCACAGGGTACTGTCGTCGGTGCAGGGTGGACGGATGCATATCGAGCCATGAAATCCCACAGCAGGGGTCAAGCTCAGAGGGTTTCATGGAGGAGGTGTCATTTAGCTAGTCCAGAATAAATTTCTATAGCGAGAAAATGGGTAAAAGGGAGTTCGCAGGCCACGAGAAAGGGGTGATATTCTAGGCAGAGAAAATAGAGGTTCAGGAATGACAGAAAAGTGGGTTTGGGTGAAAATATGCAGGAAAGGTTAGTAAGAAGGGCTGGTCTAGTGGGTTGGGTGCACCCCTGGTTGATGTACATACCCGCTTGCAGCAGGAGACGTCTGCCTCTGTTTGCTTCAACAGGAGAGGAGAGCGGCGGTGAGCTCCTTTTCCATTGCCAGGTGATACATTAGCACAGACCTAGCACCTTAAAACAACACACGTTATCTCATAGTCTCCGGGGGTCAGGAGCCAGCACAGTGCTGTCAGGTGCTGGGCTTCAGGGTGTCTTCCAAGGCGGCAGGCAACCTGTGGCCAGGGCTGGGATCTCATCTGAGGCACAACTGCTGACGAACAGCTCACACTCCTGGTTGCCGGTAGAATTCAGTTCCTTGCAGGGTGTCGGACTGAGGGCCTCGGCTCCTCACTGGGTCAGCTGGAGACCACCCTCAGTTCCTTTGATGTGGAGCCCCCACAGTTGCCAGTTGCTTCACAGAAGCATGCAAGCCAAGAAGACAATAGAAGGAATCTTCTAGCAACAACAGAGTTTGTGTAATCTAATCATAGGGATGACATCCCGTCACCTTGCAGTGTTCTGTTGGTCAGAAGCAAGTTAGATGTCCTGAGTGTGATGCCCACACTCAGGAGAGAGGATTAAACCTCTCTCCATAAGTACCACAGGGCAGGGTCCTAGGAAACCATGTGTGTATATTTAGGCAGAGGGGGGGTATGTGCATAGGCAATGATGGTTCCCTTTGCCGAAGGAAGCACCATATTGGGTGAAAGAGAGGACAGGGAGCCCTCCTGGGAGAGACCTGCATTTACCCCACACTGTCACTCATGCAGGTCAGGGAAGCTGGCCACCTCTTGTCCACCCCCTGCACTACGATGACATCCTGTCTCTGGGAAGAGGCCTATTGCCTATTGGCTAGGCTGCTGTCATGTAGCCCATGATGATGGGGACATAGGCTTCCACTGACCTGTCCATTCTCACTGAGTGCTTCTCATGCCCTTGAACATGCAAAGCTCCTTTAAACCTCAGGGCCATGTGGCACTTTTCCTGTTTGGGACACTTCGCCCACCAACCCTTCACCTGGCCGAGTCCTCCTCATGCCCGCTTCAGCTTAAATGCCACCTCCTGAAGTCTTCTCCAACTCCCTGGCCTCAGCTCCTTGGTCATCCTGCCCCAGGCACATGGTAGAAACTCAATGAATGCTTGTCCATGTATAAATGAGAAATAAGTATCAACAGTTGGCTGTGTGACCTGGGACTGGTCCCTTGACCTCTCTGGACTTCAGAGTGTTCTCATCTGCAGTACAGAAGATGGACTACGTACCTCTAAGTTCTCCTTCAGTCCTGACAACCCTTCACTCCAACTCCAGTGTCTGTCCAAGTTCACGGGAAGGATTCACTGGACGCTGCACATGGGAGGACTTGGGACAGTCAAGGGGACTGCGGGAAGGTGGGGGCCATGGTGGAGGACAGCAGCACCTGCAGGGAGGCCCACTCGCCCACAGGGCCCACAGTCGCCACCTGGGACCCTAAGGGCAGGAGCTGGGAGGGGACAGTCAGAATCAAGACCATGACATTGCATTTTTAGTGCTTGGGCTTCAGTACAATGAGTAGTCAGTCTAATACCCCTGCTAATACCAGTAGTAAGCCTGCTTTTGGAGAATGAGCACTCTTCAGCAGCGCTTTTCAAGTGGTGTGCTGCAGAATTTTTAAAATGTGCGCTCCCTGACTATCCATCAGGGGCACTGACCTTTTTCCCCTTAGGTTGTCAAATTAAAAAATGACAACCGCCAACACAGTAGCTGTCCGGTGCGAATGAATCAAAATGATCCCATTGCTTTTGTCAGATGGGCAAAAAATAATTTTGGCTGTGTTGCAGACTTTTAGTAATTAGTTTACGAATGCCACAAGATGAAAAAGGTTGAAAGTTGCTGTCCTACAGGACCACACGGGTGACCCCAGAGGCAGGGTGCATGCTGCCACACAAGCACATATGTAGACTCGCAATCACACGCACAGACACAAATGCACATAGATGCCTGTCAGCACGTAGCGCACACCCCGATCATCCATCCCCACCTCCGTGACCCTGGGGGCCCCGTCACCCCCTGAGCTTTCCCGGGGCAGTTGGACCCTGGGGATTCAATGCCTTCTCTCTGAGGTCAAACACAGGGCTGAGAACCGAGAAGCCCTCAACTGGCCCTCCAGGTGTGCCATGATTTGCATCTCCACAGTCTACCAGGCTAAGAAAAACTAGATCTAGTCACTAGAAACTTGGGGCTCTGCAGGTGCAGCTTTCAAGAGAACTGGGAAATAGTGATTGTGGACGTGGCACGGGGGTGGGGGCAGGGCAGTTTTGTCACTTACAAAACAGCTCACTCGGGGTCTCATATAACCCTCACCACAGTCCTGTGTGGAAGCATTTCCAGGTGAGGCAACTGAGACTTGGCCAGGTAAAGTGACTTGCTCCGAGGCAGCTGTCACGGGCAGATCTGGACTCAAAGGCCCTCTGGGGTCAAAGCCATGTTCTCTCCGCCACTCACATCAGCTCTGCCTCTTGCCTCTGGCACAGTGGCCCCGGCCTCTGGGGTGGCCCACACTCCCCTCCTTCAAACTGAGCCTCCTGGCACCCTGACCTGCTATGAGAGGGGCGGGAAGAATGGTACGTTTTCTAGAAACTTATGAAAGTGCGACTTTGGGGAATGGCTGACGGGGACCCACCCCAGGAGCAGTCCCTGGCCCCCTGCTCAGAAGGGGCTGAGGTCTCTGGGGGAAAGCAACTCTGAGTCAGAAGACAGTGACAAACAGGTCACACCTGCACGCTGACTGCCCGGGCATCAAAATGATCGCGCGGTGACTAATTCTTAAAAGCTGATAACTTAATATAACTTGTTGAAATGTAATGCCTGGTTGAGTTTCATGAGCTCCAAAGACATATCCTCTCTCTCTCTCTCTCTCTCTCTCACACACACACACACACACACACACACACACCAGTTATAGGACCAAAGTCTGCAGGACCCTCACAGTCTAGCGGACCTTAAAGCTCTTGGATCCCAGTATGTCCCAAACCACCTGGATGTCAGGAATGACCCGAGATCGTTATTTCAATGACACATTCCAGCCTAGGCCCCATGGCAGTCCTCCAGGGCTAGAATCTCTAAGGAAGAGGCTAGGGCGGCTGGTGTGTTAGGAGGTTCTGGGAGAATTTTCTCATCCAGGGAGTTTGGAAACATTCCACCTAGACCCACCCCTTCAATGGAGCGGCCAACTTTAGCAACTTAGAGAAGCCCCTGGGCTGCCCAGCGTCACACAGCCAGTTGTTAGTAGGACCAGCACCAGGCCCTGCCCACGTGCGAGACAGATGGAAGAAACTTGGTCGCTGAACACCTACCACAGGTTGGGGTCTGTGACCCACCACTTAGCGGCAACAGCAAAGAGAACCTTCCAGGCACCAGGTTCTGTGCTGGACCCTTACCTACTTACAACAGAGCCTTGCTGGGGACTGTCCTTCTTTGGATAAGAGGTGAGGACACAGGCCCGTGGAGCTGAGTGTCTCCCAGGGTCCCAGAGTTAGTAACAGGCAGAATCTGGATTGGAACCCGGGTCCGGGAGAAATCGGCTTGGCCACCGTGTACTGAAGTGTGTCTGAGAGCCACGTGGACTATCTAATTTTGTCTAATTCTCACAAAAGCCTGGTGAGGTGGGCTGTTTCTCTTCAAAAGATGAAGAAGCTGAAGCTCAGGGCTGTGAGGTCAGCTGCCCACCATCTCACAGCAAGAAACCCTGGCGGCCCAGGTGCATCTTGCGTCGAAGCCCATATGCTTCTCAGCCCACGTGGGGGTTTCCGAGGCTCCTCCAGGGCTCAGAGCACCTCATTCAACCTTCCCAGGTCAGCTGCCCTGCTGGGCCTCCACCGCCTCCTGGTGTCTCTGCGCCACCAGCCTCTCCACCTCTGTTTTATCCCTGAGTCATCTTCAGGGCCTCACCTGCTCGAGGTTCTAAAGTGGGGCTCCTCCCTTTCTGTAAAGGGCCAGAAAATGAATATTCAAAGCGTGGCCTGTCAGACTGATGCTGATGCAACTAATCAACTCTGCTGAGAGAGTGGAAGGAGCCAGACATACGTGAATGGCTGAGCATGGCTCCATAGAACTGCACTGTGTGGGCCAGGTTTTGCCCATCTCTGTTCTAGAAGATCGCTGGGGATGCCTTTCTGAGCAGTTCTCATCTGCTTGCTCCATGTCGGGGAGAAAATGGCAGGGAAGGCCTGTGTTTGAGAAGAGCCCTCCGGTGTCTGGCCATGGAGAATCTTATGCCTGAAAAGTTAGAGAGTGCCTAGTGCTCCAAGACTAGTCTATTTGCTTGCTCACTCCTTCACTCATTCATTATTCATTCATTCACTCACAGGATGTGTTTTCAACCCCTGCCATGTGGTAGGCCCAGTGCTGAGCCTTGGCAAGGTAGGCAAACAAGTTCCTGCTCTTATTTGAGCCCAGGGTTACCAATGTGATGAGTGATGGGAGCCCAGGAGGACTTCCTGAAAGAAGTGGCTTTAAGCTAAGACAAGAAACATGGCTGGCAGTGATTCAAGTGATGGCAGCAGCACAGCAGAACCCAATCAACACAGGGAGAGAAACCTCGAGTGACAGGCTTTTAGAGCTATTGGTACAGAATATGTGTCCTGCTGAATGGACTATTTTGGGGGATGGGATTCTTTTAGACAATAGGAATGTCTGGTTTCTCTCCAGGCTGGTGGACCTGACTGTTTGTCCACCCTGTTTGATGAGCCAAGTGGTCCGGTGTCCATATGGGGAGAAGGGGAGTAGCTGAAGTTTCATGTGGGTTGGTGACGTGACTCAGATGTGGACAAAATCATGCAAAATTTGCACGTGTGTCTGCAGTTCTGCACTCAGCTAAATCCACCGCATCATCCTGAAAACTCCAGACCTCACACTCAGGCAGATAGAATGTTATGGTTAAGGCAAATGTTTGAGCACTTGACATTTGTAAGGTAATTTTTCTTTAAAATATAAAAGGCTTTATAACCAATACCAACTGTATGGGTCAATTAAACTGAGATTCGGCTCAGATACTAATTTAATTTTTACTTTTTCACGTGCTCCCTAGAACTTGGGTCACCTTGGGAGCGTGAGCTCTGAGCACAGGAGTTGTTAGATTGGATTTATCGCTTTAAGTGCACAGCCTCCTTCCCAACAGGACTGTCCCTGCTGTAAAACATGAGCAGTGTGCCCCAGCCAGGGGCTTGAGGTATGCTCGGGAAAGATAGTGTTCAGGGCGATGGCGATGTACCGGCACCTCCTCCTTGCAGCCCTCCGGGCTCCGTACTCCCTGTTGGTCATGCCAGATTTTCTCAGAGGTTGCTCTTGGCCAGTGTCCAGGGCTGCCCAGAGCCCCGCCATGCACCTCCAGGAATTGAAGACACTGCCGAGGGCTTGGGTTCCCAACCAGACCTCTCTGGGGATGCTAAGCTTTGCCAGGAGAAGAATGGCTGGAAACAAGTCCTCGGGGCAGCCTAGTGTGGCATTACCAAACGGTCTCACACCCAGCAGCTTTCAGGAAGGTCCCTGGAGCTGAGCTGCTTGTAGAGTGAGGATGAGAGGGTGGGAGCTGGGAGAGGTGGGGTGCTGCTGGAGGGCAGGGGACGGCGGAGGTGCACGGGCTTCTGTCTATAATGAAGGGCCTGGGAGATGGAACTCAGGGTGGTCCCGATGGAAGAAAGAGGGAAGCTTGCTTTGCAGGAGCTAAATCTCATTGTGCAGCGTGCGTGTGTGTGTGTGTGTGTGTGTGTGTGTGTGTGTGTGCACGCGGGCGTGGTGGTTGTGAGGGCAGGGGTTGTTGCTGGATTAGAACCTCAGTGTTTCTTGTGGTTCTGTGGGCACGACTGGGGTTTCCTGAGCCAAAAAGCACCTTGTTCTCCTACCACACAACAGGTGGCCCAGGACAGAGAGGCAGGAAGGAAGGGGCCCCTCGTCCTCCCAGGGGTTTGCTTTTGCCCTGGTTAGGGTTAGAGGTTTCCGAGCTCAGGAGCTTTTCGTGTGTGCTTTATTTACCTAACGTAGGACGGAAGCCCGACGGTCACTACCAGGATGGGAAGCAGGTTCCATCTGAACGCCAGTTCTGTCCCGGGTGCCAGGGAGGTGACTGCCTGACAGCTTTGCTCAAACAGTCCTCAGGCCACCGCTGGTCCTGCACGCAGGAGGCTGTGACCAGTTATGGATGACTGTCCTGCATTACAATCTCGGCCACTCATTTGTGTTTCCCTGTTACCTCCTCCCCCGCCCCCGCCTGCAGTATTGTGGGTGTTCAATAAATGTTTATTGAGTTCAACATAATCCCCCTAGAACTTCTCTCCGCTGGAACCCACACTTTCTTGGATGGCTTGGCAAGTCAAAAGGGACAATGGTCTTTCCAGTTATCTCAGGAAATCGTACTGTAGGGCACAGCAGGAAGCAAGAGGGAGAGATGCTGTCATTGAGTGAACAGCTGTGTGCAGGGCTGCTTCTGTGGGCTGAGCAGGGAGCTGTCACTAAGGATGCAGGGAGTGTGCTGTGACCTGGGGCTGGGTGGCGGTCCCCTTTCTGCAGAGGTCCAGGGTCACCAAGGGCTTCCTTGCTCGGGAGAGCCAGAGACGTCCTGCCACAGGTCACCAGCGTGCTTTCCAGGGTGGCTGAGGGGCTGGATGATGGAATCTTCAGCCAGGGCCTTCTTGCTCAGCCTTTGCAGAAAGCCTGGCTCCAGGCTATCAGCCTCGACCCGGGTCCTTCTCCCCACTGTCCCCCAGGCTGCTGGGCTCCTCCTGGGGGTGCTGGCAGCTTCCAGGGGCCAGCAAGCTCTTCTCTTCACTCCTGTGTACTCTGGTGGAGGACTTGAAGCACTATTTTTTTTTTTTTTAATGAGCTGGTTGCTTTCTGGGTCTTGCTAAATTCTGGCAGCTCCAGAAGGAGCAGATAAAGAAGGCAGAAGGTCCTCTGACTTGAAATCTAACCGCTTGTCGGCCCGCCCCGCACCCAGCCCCACCCTGCGCCCACTCACTGGGCAGGTCTGGCTGTCGCTGGCCCTACGCGTGCAATCCCCAGATAAGGCTTTCCAGAGACGTGAACTCGCAAGAGTTACTGCTCTTTTAGGTGAGGTCATGATGGGTGTTTCCTGGTGCTTGGTTCTCAAAATTCAACGTTTGCCACTTGCTGCATGCACTTCTAAATGGTTAAGGAAACGGTTTGAGATCCCAGAAAAAATTCACGTTGTCAAGCATGCAGATCTTTGTAACTAAAAACAGGAGTTTTTGTTTTATTTTTCCGTGCTTTGAAAAGTAAAATAAATCGTTTAGCTGCTAAAGAACACTTGCCCGGTCTTATAAAATACACAATATACACCTTGTGTGTGGTGAGACTTTATCTGAGTGGAGACACACACTCACACACATTCACACACACACACACACACACACTTACACACACATACACACTCACTCTTGCATACTCCCACACATACACTCTCTCTCACACACACACATACATACTCATATGTACACACCCTAGACTGCTATCCTGATTTCTGACCGGCCACGGTTGGTTTGTAAAGATTTGAATCACCAACAACCTGTGGGTTGGAAATACACAAGTAGCTGCTACTCCTCCCATTATGCATTTGCCAGGTACAGGCCAGGGATACACTCCATCACACATTCACAAGGGCCTGGAGGCTTCCCCAGGGGCATGCCCGGCCCCGGCACTTCAGTGATGTGGCAGCTGGAGTCCTGTGGCCTTTGAAGTCAAAGGGGTCTGATCTTGAGCCGCATGACTTGGGGCCAAGACTGACTCTCTGTGTCGCAGGTGGAAACAGGATTCTTTCATGGAGTCTCAAGGAAAGCATTTCAGGGACCCATGCATAGAAGCATGTGAGCCATGGTGGCAAGGTTTATGGAAGCGAAAACAAGGACTGTCCCCAGGTGCCCCGTGTCTCATCCACAGCAGGTAGCTCAGCACCATCTGGCCGTGGAAGAAGCCCACCTTCCTGAGCTTCAGACCAGCACTTGTCCCAAGCCCAGGAGGACTAGGATCCAGACCCTCACCAAGCCCAGAAGGACTAGGGTCCAGACAGGCAGAACTTCTCTGGGTCTCATGTCCCCATCTGCACGACCACTGCCAAGGCTCAATGACGCGGGGGCCAGGACTCCAGCCTTCGTGGATGGTGAAGAGGAGGAGAGCCCATGAACCAATAAAACCAAACCTCAGGCCTTTATTAAGCTTTGCCTGTATATTCTTCCTTCTTCCTAATTCTTCCTGGCTTATGCTAGGCCCTCCCCCTACCCAAGCCCTTTCCTAGATCTTCTGAGTTCCCTAGATGTTCCCAGCTTAGATTCCTACCCCATGGCACCTTCTTGGCATCTTCTGCACATGGGTTGGCAGAGGACTTTCCCCTATGCTGGTTCTCCTTCCCCCCTGGTAATCGGGTGGAATGGACTGGCTGACCTCCAAGGAGACTGGGAAGCCGCTTCTTCCTACGGGCTGTCCCCTGAGGTGTCTGGAAGCTTCCAGACTTAATCAGGCTTAGCCAGCTTTCTCCCTTCTCTTTTGTTAAGACCTAACTAGCTGCCTACACTAACATCTGGAGCCGCCTGATTAGCAAAAACAGGGGATGACAGGATGCCTACTTCTCAGGGCTGTGGTTGGGATTAAATGAGATGATGTGAGTAAAACCAAGTCTACCTCCCCGGCCCAGGGGGGCTGCTTCGTGAAGATGAGCCTCTTTCCTTCTGTAACCAACAGGAGCATTCCATCTCTTGTAGAGTAAGGGTGAGCCTTAGAGGTCATGGCCAACCCCACCCAGGTCATGTCAAGGGCCAAGTTGCAGCAGCAGGCCCCTAGGGAAGGGTTGTGAGACATACTGGATTGAAGCCAGTTATGGAAGGAGCCCATTTCATTGCCAGACATGTCAAGCACTTGGAAAGTATGTCCTGAGAGATGGAACCAGGGCCACCAGGAATGGGTTGGGGGTTGGGGGAGGAGGGCTGCCTTGGGAGGGAAAGGCCTGCAGAAGTGCTGTTGGTGCCTCATGTTCATCCCCAGGATCAGGCAGAGGACAGGTCCATCTGCTTCCGTCCTCCACCTGATGCTGCGTGGCCAACCATCTCATTCACAAGTGCTACCTGAAGTCCCGGGGTGTATTTCCCTTTTTCTCGGGTTGACATTAACTGCACACTACCACGTGGCTCCTAGTTAGAACTAATCAGTTTCCAACGTGAACTGCAAAGACATTTCTAGAAATCAAGTCTCCAAAGCATCTCACGTGAGTGGGTACTCATGCCCGGGACGCAGTGACGATTTGTCTCTGTCTGACAGCTTCCTCCTCCTTCCACATGAGAGAAGAAAGAAGAAATGGTACATTGGTGGTGTCTTAGAAACTACAGTTGGGACTTCCCCCTGTGAGCACACCCATGGTTAGTCAAATCAGAGACCCTGTTTTGGCATAAGGCAGTCATAGGGAGGCCATGTGATACAGGAAAGTTCTGAGGCGTCGGTTCCAATCCTGATTCATCCTAGAAATGTCTGTGGGGTCTTAGGAAATTTACTTATCCTCCCTGACAGTGTAATGAGAGGCAGTAGATAGGATGATCTCTAAGAGTATTTTTCAGCTCTGACATTTTGTGACCTTAGTAATAACCATAAAACTCACATATCTGCAGAAACTTGGTCTTTGCCTTTTTTTTTGTTTTTTAAGATTTTATTATTTTTAGAGAGAGGGGAAGGGAGGGAGAAAGAGAGGGAGAGAAACATCAACATGTGATTGCCTCTCACACACCCCCAACTGGGGACCTGGCCCAAAACTTAGGCATGTGCCCTGATTCGGAATTGAACTGATGATCATTTGGTTCAGAGGCTGGTGCACAATCCACACCAGCCAGGGTGGGCTTTTTATTTCTCACCTTCCTTTGGAGCCACAATGAGATTCTGCTAACCGGACACACTGTCTCTTCTTAGGCCAGTCCTTTGTCAGGGGCCATAGGTCATTGGCTACCTGAGGGTCCTTTTGAAATAGACAACAGATACCATTCCCCCTGTTTATTTTTTATTTATTTTTATTTATTTTTTCCCCATTCCCCCTGTTTAAAAACTTCCATTGGGAACTATGTACCACTTCTCTTCTTGACTACAGTTGCAACTTTCCTGCTTCTTCACATGTCTAGGAATTTTCTATAGTGCATTAGACTTTATGAATGAAGTTTTATAGGGAGCAAGGGTTTTCTTGTCTTCCTCTAAGGGTGGGTGAGTTTTCTTCTCCATTCAAAAGGAGACGGTGGGACCTGTGTGTGCATTTGGCAGACACATCTCCCTGAGTCCTATCTCTTGTGCATTTTTCCTCTCCATCCATCTCTCTCACAAATTCTGTTCTCTAATAAACAGAAAAAGTCTAAGATAACCTAAGAAACAAAAATACTCAGTAGTTGACTCCATTTACATTTCATAGTAGGAAAAAAATCAAAGCAGAATAAAAGTGACCATGCCAAAAGTCATACTAGGCAAAATTGGCTTTTAAGCAAAAAAATTAACAAAATAATAAGATCTCCTAGAGCATATTAATCTTTATATAAAAGTCAACTCAGGAAAGTAAAGCTGGCGGAAATAGTCATTTACCTCATAATGGCAAAACTTTATGGTACAATTTGATGTGAACTAAATAAATCAATCGGTGAGTGAAATCTTTGCCGTACAATGCAACACTTTTTTTAAAGAAGAATAGATGACAAGAATAGTTCTGGTCATGCCAAAGTACGGGGAAAATAAGAAATGATTTCACTGCATTGCATAGAAAGATCCACAAATGAAATAAATGGACTCAACAGGTTCCATACTGGGAAATATTTTTCTTCACAAGAATTCATGAGTGTTTATGTAATTGCTACTTAAAATATTTATATTTAAAACATTCACAGGATGAAAAGGATGGGTTAGCAACGCCCTGGGCACCACCACGCTCTTCTGCTTCCCCACATCCTTGTCTGGTGTTGTCCTTTTTCTGGGAAATGTTCTCCTGAGCTGGCCACCTGACCACCAGCTCCTTGCTCTTCAGCCCAGCCCACATGTCAGTGTCGGTGAGGTCATCCCAGCGGCCTGACATACAGCTGGCTCCCACCACCCTCTGCCAGTCCCTGCTGGGAGCTCTGTTGCATTGGATTAAGCACATTCCTGTCCACAGACTGTGAGCCCTTGGGGGATAAGGGCTCTTCCCACACACCTTAACGTGATCAGCTCCGGATCCCCAGAGCCCAGTAGACAGGGTTGTTGCAAAAACGAGTGTGTATGAAACCCTGGTCTGGGCACTAGAGAGGCAGAAGACATGTCCTCAGGGTGTGTACTGCATGGCAGGCAGATGGCTGAGGCATGTGCTAGAAAGAGCCGCCATCATGGGCACTGATGGGGGACACTAAGGTCAGGTGGGGTGCAGATGTAGTTGAGGGAATCTAGGATGTTTTTTCTTAAACATATAGTGGGAATTTCCCTTGCATTATAATACATTGACCTTAAAAGGTAAAGAATTCAGGGAGGAAATAAAGAAGAAAATCACTCTCACTGCTATCACGTAATATACCCATTTCAATTTTTCAGGCTTTCTGTTTCTGTGGAAGTTTGGGGGCTTTAAAAAAACTTCTTATTTTGAAACAGTTATACATTAACAGGAGGTTGAAAGAACAGTGAAGTCCCATGGTGTCGTCTGCCAACTTCTCCCCAGTGGTAACGTCTTACATCAATGGAGTGTAATATCAAAACCGGGAGATTAACATTGGCACAATCCACAGGCCTTACTCATTTTTCATCTGTTTCGTATGCTATGGTTATTTTAGCATAATGATAATCAGCCTGTACGTGCGGTTTGTATTTTTCAATTCACTGGATGTCCTATGATTTTAAAAATATTGCACCGTTTTCATACCCATTTTTATAATGGCTGTAAACATCCATCCCTCATATACAGTAGTTTCCCAAATTCTTTCTACTCGTGGAAAGTTTACATTGCCTTCAGTTTCACTGCTGTGAACACTATCCTGTGTTTTATCTTTTTATATTGTGTATATACTCCTATAGTTTATATACTTCTTTCCTTAGGATAAGGTGGCTCAAGAACGCGGGGAGGGAGATATACTAGGGTGAAAGGGCCTATAGGTATATGTAACACATTTTTCTTAAGATAGGAGCGATGCAAACACATTTTGGGTCAGATCTGACCAAGAAGAAGAGGAGCAGCTGAAGCCGAAGAAGGCAGGGCCTGCTGACTGGGAAGAAGTGAGGGGTGGCAGGTTAATTTCATCAGTGGCCCCAGTTCTTTACTCCCCCCCATCTCCAAGGCCTTTGCTGTAATTTTGGACCTGTAACAAACTGTGTCTCCCTGCTTCCGGTGGCTTATGCTGGCTGTCGCCTGAGGCCGAAGTGACAGTGTGTGACTTCTGAGCCCAGGCTTAGGGGCCTTCAGGGTTGTCATTGAGCTTTCCTGGTTGGCTGTTGCCTAGCAAGTTGGTAACCAAGGCTTGCCCGTACCTGGCGCCCAGGACAGAGGGTTCCAATGAAGATAAGCTGGGGCATTCCAGGAAGAGCTCCGGTGCTGTGCTCGGCGGAGACCTTTCCTTGTGCGTCAGACACTGGGCAGCCCGAGCAGGGCCACAGCTCCAGGGAACCACATGACTTCATCAGGAATCCAGCTCCAAAGGTTCCTGTCTCAGCCATCAGGGCCAGGGAGGCCTCATGGACAAGAAGTTGGGGAGCAGAAGCGAAGCTACTCTACAGACCAGGGTTGTCATGTCCCCTTTCACAGGCTGTGTCCCCCGAGAGGGGGCTTGAGTGTAAGGCGCACACGAGTGCCATGAGGCATGTGCATGGATGGAGAAAAGACGCCCTGTTCTTTTAAACGCAACAGCATATCTGCAAAGGAAAGTGTAGGCTTGTCCCTTGGGTACCAAAAAGGGTTTCGGTGGTGAGAATGAGGGGCAAAATACACAGAACTAGATACAGAGTTCTTCAGCATCAAAAACCAAGTGGCTGCTTGGTTGAGGCCGTTGAGGTGCAACGAAAACTAAGTTTTCACCCCACAGAGAAAGTTGGTTTAATGCTGGTTAGTTTTGTACCACCAAGACCGGCATATTCCCTAAGTAACGGGATGAGAGACAGTAGGAGGAGAAGACAAGGAGAAGGAGGATGAAGAAGAGGAGGAGGAGGAGGAGGAGGAGGAGGAGGAGGAGGAGAGGCTTCCCCCTAGGGCCCCCTCAGGTGGAGTCACACCCCCACCCCCCTGCTCCACACCAGGGTGCAGGTGAAAACTCTGCGCTTGGGCCACAGGGGAAGCCACACAGGCAGAAAGCCCCGGCTGGCCTGCTGTGAGCAGGTTTTCCTTGAGTTTGGGGGAGGCTGGGTCTGGAGGATGCAAGGATCCGAGTGCTCAGGCAGACCCCCTTCAACAAATGAGGGAAAGGAGGCCCAGAGAGGGAGGGGATGGGGCTGGCCCAGGGTCACACAGCTCTACAACAACACCGCAGGGAGGGAAACCTGGAGAGGGAGGGGATGGGGCTGGCCCAGGGTCACACAGCTCTACAACAACACAGCAGGGAGGGAAACCTGGGGACTGTTGCTCTTCGTTTGTTTTCACGCCATTCCCATTCCGTCCAACCCCAGGCGCGGGATGGATGGCTATTAGCATGTTGGGCCGGGGGTCGGGGGGTGCTTTCAATCAGCCTAGAGCAAAGTCCCCTTCGGAAAAGGTGCGGGTGTTCGCCACCGTCCAGGGCTCCGGGCTCCAGGCGGCCTCGTGAGGCCTTGGCCTGCATTCTGGTTGTAGAGCCGGCCGCCCAGGCCAGACAGCACACGTCTGGGACCATCAGAGGCTGGTCGCATCCTCGCCTGGTGTCCTTCCCAAGCCAAGCAGGCCTGCGCTCGTGTTCAGGACTCGGCACAAGCTCCTGACACAGACTTGACCTGTTGCAATCTCCCAACAGCAGTCAAACACTGAGTTTGGACCCTTTTGTGGATCAGGACCAACTGGGTTCAAACTTCCAGAATGCCCTCCGCATGCTGCGTTTCCATTAGTGACAGAGGGGGGATGCTTTTGGGGGTGAAGGCCATGGTCCCAGAGGCCAAGGCAGAAATCCCAGCACACATGCTGGAGCACAGGCTCAGCCATCCCCAGGCCTGCCCTGTCTCTACTGAGCTGTGCAGCTTCGGGCGGTTCCCTCCCCACTCTGGGCTTTGGTTCCCCATCTGTGACGTAAGAGGATCGACTGGATGATTAGGGGCCCCACTCCACTCAGCGTATTTCCAGCCTCCCACAAGACTGTCAGAACGGGCCCTAGAGCGGAGTGTGGACCCAAAGCTGAGTGTGCAGGCACTTCCCCTTGTTCCACCCTGCCCCTCCTCCGGTTCCGCTCCTGGAACTTTCTATTTTCTTTGTCTGGACACAGGGCTGCTTGGAGGATTGTGTCCCAGTCATCGCTTGGAAACTGCTCCCAGCACACTGACGCCCAGGTGCCCAGCTGCCTCTCGGCTCTGGGCCTGGTCTCCCAAGGACCACGGAACAATGGGGCGAAAGGGAACCTTCCAGTCTAAGTCCTGGGGGGCTGCCAGGCAGAAAGGAGGTGCAGAGGCTGGCCCTGTCCCCAGACTCACAAGGCTATAGCCTTCTCTTACATGACTCCTGTGGGACAGGAGAAAGCCCCTGATGGTACTGCCACCAACCAGGGAGGAAGTGGGACAGCAGGGACAATCCCAGGGAGCAGAAGAGTGGCTCTTCAAGCATGAGGTCTGAAGACCAGAGCAGGAAGCCCTGGGGACAGAGAGGACAGGGCGACGGTCAGCAGGCTGGAGGGACATGAACACAAACTCCGCAAGGTGCGACGCCTAATCCGAAGTGGCCTGCCCCAAACAAGAAATTGTGGTGAATCCCACTATTTCACCTGACAATCCCGGGGCCCGGCACATGGTAGACGCTTAGTAAATGTTGCCTGGATTCATGTGAATTCTGCATGCTACTGGATCATTTGTATGATTCCCTCCATTTTGGAGCCAAACTTGTGCTCCATTCAGACCCAGGGCCCCTGTGCACCATTGGATGCCCTCAAGGAGTGTGGCTGGAGGACACTTGGGTGCCCCGTCAGGCACCTGAGCTGTGGCCTTGGCTTGGGAACCAGGTTGCCAGAGGGCCTGAAGCAAGTCACTCTTCTTCCTGGGTCTCAGTTTCCTTATCTATAGGACAGAATGGAGAGGTGGAGGGATCAAGGTCCCAGCCAGCTCTGGGGTTCGCTGACCACACACCCGTGTCCGTCTGGAGCCTCTCGGAGCACCTGGGTGAGGTGGGCATCATGGAAATGCTGGGGGAGAAAGCACACCTCGGGGACGGAGGTCATTGTGCTGAAGCAGCAGGGACGCGTGGGTGCTAAAGACTGTGACTCTCAGTTGTTCCTTCACGACTCTGTTCCTTCTGGCTCCGACCCAGAAGCCTGGCAAACAGGTTTCTTTGTATGGTGATTCATGTACATATCTCTGTTAAAAATAAATTAAAAAACCCAAAAAACAACAATGCTGAAGTCTGTACGCCTTGTACTTTTTAGATTTGTCGATTCATTCTTTTTATTCATTCCTTCAAGGGACATTCCTATGCAATTCCTGCGGCGACGCACGCAGGAAGTTATACCACCAGGTGAACAGCCTCCCCGGGCTCCCTCCTTTGGCCCACGTGACCCTGGCTAGCCCGCACCCTCAAACCCGCCCCCTAGGGTCTGGAACAGCACCCCACTCTTCCAGGCTGGAAGCAAGACCCCTGCTTCACCCCCTCTAAGAAACACAGGGCCTGTTGGCTGCATTGGGCACCCACCACAGCCCCTCTGGTCAGGGCCCAGCCCCTGGGCTTTGGGTTCCCCCAGACACTCAGAGGGGCCCTGGCTGCCCTTCCAGGAGTCACTGGCAGAGTCGCGGAGGTGCGACCTGTTCCACCCGTGGGCTCTCTGGCCCTTCGGGGCTGATTCTGCCGGTTAGAAAACTGCTGGCTACCTCCAGATGGCCAGCGAGGGCGTGGCAACTTCACAAATAAGGGGAACCGGGATAAGAGGCCCTGTTTGTCCCACGAACAAATTTGTGATAGTCCTCTGATAATTCTGATTAGGCTGCTCCAAACCCATTGTTTCATCCACAGTTGCCCTCCTCCACCCGCTTTGTGGAAATCAAAGGCCCTGGTGCTCACCTTCCCTTTGAAGTCCTGTGTCTATTTGCTTATTTGATCCGGACAGGTTGAGAACCATATGAGCTTGTTTTTCAGGTAAAATTTTCCTCCTCTAAGCCACAGACCCGTAAAAAACACATGCCTGTGGCATGAAAAAATTATGCGATGAATTTATTGATTGTCTAGTATTTTTTTCCACAATGAATTTTGACCAAATAGAAAATATACATGTGTTCAGCTCGAAAGGCAAGACATATAAGCAGCGTCAGAAATCATTGACTACACACCAGCTGTCAGCACCAACCGAGGCGGTAAATACGGGATCAGTACTGATTGTCCCTGGAAATTCCAGCATCTGTTTTTCGAGAAGAATGGCATTTCCCACATGGTAGGCCTTTCTTTAACATAGTTAACCTATAAATAACCAAATACATGTACTTACTAATTTTCTTACATAGGTTTCAAAACATAATTTCTGGAGAAAATCCATAAACCCTTCCCGTGATGTCACACAGCAGATAGCTGAGACTTGAAAGTCCAAGCAAGGGCAGCTTCTGTGGTTCCCAGGCACAGGGGTGTAGACCTAGCCCACTGCCCATCAGCAGGATGTCAGGGATGTCCAGCCCGCACCAAGCTCTTGGAAGACTTGAGCTCTGAGATCCCAAGCTCTGTTGAGGATGTTCCTTTCCACCGATGGGCAACCCACTCACACATCCCCACAGATCTACAAGGCCACCAGTTGAGTCTGTCTGGCTCCCCAACAGCACGGACAGCCATTGACTAAACACTTTGGGGACCAGGAAGTCAGTGTCGGGGGCAACAGTCTATGTTATTTTCACATCACTCAAATAGCTGGTCCTTACGGTGAGCTGAACTTGGCCTCTCTAAAATCCTATCGCTGGTTCTGGCTCCTCCCTGGGAAGCTTTCTTTCATATGGCTGCCTTCCAAATATATGAGAATAAGTCTTCCAACAAAACATCCCACTTCCTTCAACTTTCAGAACCACAGTTCTTAATACTTTGGAGGCTTTGGGTCCCACTCCAGAATCTCGGGAAAACCATGGCTCATGGTCCCAGAAAAATGTGAGCAAGGGTCCCCCTTCTGAGTTCATCCGTGGATCCCACAAGAGCCCATGGACCGCAGATCGTAAGCGGGCACAGAACTTTGATGCTGGGGGTGGAAGGGAGCATGCGACCCCCTCTCCTGACCTCACAGATAGAGGTTCTACACATCTTTGCACCAGGCCTTCTGGACCAGGCATCTGTTTGATCTGCATGCAGGTAAAGGGATCAGTCATGCAGGTTAACCCAGAACCACCGGAGCTGCTTTGGTGTTTCCTCCTCAGGATGGAGTTGGACAAGTGCAAGGGCCGGGGCCCTTCTCCCCTCGCAATCTGAGTCTGCCCGGGGGGAGGGGTGACTGATGAGCTTGAGGAATTCGGGCAGAGTAAGCTGGGCTGGCTGGGGCCACCTCCACCCCTGTCCCAGGCTCCAGCTTTCCCCGGAACCACACTCCATCGGCTGCTTCCGGATTATATTTCTCAAAGTTTTTCTCACCTCAAGTAGAAGAGAGGTGCTCCCTCCCAAAAATCCTATTTTACACACAACTATGGAATTATACATATACAGCACATACTGTTTTGTAAGTTGCTTTTTTTCTTAACCAGGTACTATAGTGCTTCTCCTTGTGATTAAATATTCTAGATTAGGAAGGGGTTCCAGAGGGAGAGAAGGAAGGAGAGAGAGACAGAGGTAGAGACTTAAAGACAGAGGGAGATGAGAGAAGGAACATGAGGCACAGGGAAGGGGAGACGGGAGGGGAGAGTCTGATGTCCTAGAGAAGCTAGGAGGGGTGAGGTGACAGTGAAAGGGGATGTGGACTTTGGTCATGGGCGGCTCAGGGATATTTTGCTGTCCCTTCCATACACTGACACTTGGCACGGTGGTAGGTTTCCTGGGGTCCATGTCTCTGGTGAGCCCAAAGGTGAGGTGACATCCCAGGCGACAAAACAGTCATGGCTGGTTGTCAAGGCAGCCACACAGAGCCAGCCTTGCTGTGCCCTGCACCTGATGAGGGTCCTTGACCCTTACCCTCCTGGTTGTCCCCAGGGATGCGAACCACTTTGGCAGTGACCTATAGAATGTGATTTTATCTTCAAACGTCAAGAGAGCTTTTGAGTTAAACATTTTTCTTCTTTGTTTTATAGAATGTTCTCAAAGGTACACCAGCACCACCAGCCCAGCACTCAGATGGGCTGAGAGCAGGCCGCTCTCCTTTGCTCCTATAGCACCCAGCACCCTCTGTCACAGCCTCTGTCACCTGTTGAAGTGACCTGAAAGCTTGTTTCTGGGCCCTGGGTACCTGCTATTCTATCTGGTTTCCTGGAGCCCAGATGGCAAATTATCTGATCAGATTCTCTAACTGTGCTCACCTGTGTCATGAGGGGCCCTGGAAGGAGCCAGTGGCTTGTGAGACAGTGGGTGCTGCTCCAGGTCTCCTCACCCTTCCTCACTAATAAGAGAATCTCTGATAGTTCTTGCCCAAGCACTGGGTTCCCAAGCAAAATTTCCCTCTAAAAGGATTGAGAATCACCGCAGCGTCTGGTTCCTCGGGTTACATGCATTTCACATACTCAAGGCAGCTACGAAGGAGGTCAAGTCTAATACCTCACCTGCTTTCTTTCTCCCTTCTCTAGTCCCTGCTGGCTCATGCTTAGTGGTCCTACCCGCAGCCCCTCCATCCTGTAAAGGACTGAACACTTGTGGTAGAATGAAAACATTCATCCTCTTCTAGGACTGTCCCCAGTGATCAGTGAGAGGAGGGACAGCAACCATGGTCACGCCTCTCCAATTTCATTCTTTGCAGCCTAGACCCAGCCAGTGAATCTCAGGGGCGAGTGTGCTAGGAGTCTCTGAGATGCATCCTAGTCCCTTATGTTTAACGGTTTAACTCAGGACATTAGTCCCAGAACACCTGAGACCGTCAGTGACCCGAAGGCAGCGCCAGCGCCAGTGAAAACAGCACGTGTAGTGGGAAGAGCTCTGGGTCCAAATGTCTGGAGTTTGGTCTCCGGTGCTCACTTCTTAACTGTTTTCAGACACATTATTTTCTGCGTCATGAGCTCTTTCTCCCCGAGTTTTGTCTTGGGATGAACAAACGAGATAATATAGGTGAGCACCTTTTATAAACTGGAAAAGTGCTTATTATTGATGTTGAACTTGAACTTGAACTTGAAGAAGTAGGGAAGAGGACCAGTCAGTCCATCCTACCAGCATCAGAAGAAACCTTGTCATGGATTGGTGCTCAGTTGCCCCTGGCCCCTCCTAATGGACTCACGGAGAGTAACCGATGGTTTCATGGGAGAAGGGCCCTGGGGACCAGCAGCAGCCAGAAATGCCAAGCAGGTCCAATGTGACCCCAGGCTGTGTCCTATGAAAACACCTCTGGTGCTCCAGTCACCCCTGGCCCTCTAGCTTGGGGAGCAGCTAAGGGGAGAGACAAGAAGCTCACTGGGCAGCCCAGACTTCAGAAGCAGAAGACCCTCTGCCCAGGAAACTGAGGCCCAAGAAGTGAAGTGGCAACCACGAAGGAGCCAAGCCCAGGCTGGGGCTCCTTTCTTCTGACTCCAAGTCCCAAGGTCTCCCAGGGGCATCATCATTGGCCCCCACCTCTCTTCCAAGGAGGACACACCCTTGTTCACAGCCAAGCCACCCTCTTCGGTCTTCCCGACTCCGCCAGTTGTGAGTTTGATGATGTTTGTAACCTAAGTGACAAGAAGAAATGTTCCCAGTCCACCAGTGTTGACTTGATCTATTGTATAAAGTTGCTGAAATATGTACACACGTAAAAATAGGTATAAACTGCTTAATCTAAATCTAAAGCTGAAATCTAACGTAAAAGTACAGATTAAATATCACCAAAGAAACACAACAAGTAAAGCCCAAGAAGGCTAACGGACTGGGATGGCGGAGGTGGTCCGGCTGAGAGTCAATGCTGCTCAGGTGATGGTTTGCGACCTTGTGCACCAGGCTCGCCCTAAGCTGCACATCAGGGGACACTCGGGAGGAGTGCCAAGCAGGCTGTGGTGGTATCACCGCCTTCCTGCAGGACAAACGTGTTACTTCCACATTGCCCGTGTCTCTGCTCTTTTCTGCTTTGTTTACGCCGATTAAAGTACGTTACTTACCTCGGTTAGAAGGTATCAGTGGCGATTCCTAGGCTATGTATCTATTTTAACTGATCGTGGGAAGTAATATAACGCGTGGGAAGGTTCTCCAGGCAAAGCCCACAGACACCCCGGGAATACGTCCATCGGTGGCTGTTGGGCCCCGGGAATTGGAGGAAGTGAAAAGTCTATCTTGGTGAGAGGGCAGATGGGGGGCTTGCTCCACACTGCCCCATTGTGGTAGTCATCTCACGGAGGCACACGTGGCGCTGTGATTTCAGGCCCCTGGGGACCCCTAGCCCCTGCCCCGGGGTCATACTCCGGTGCGTGGAATAGTTTTGAAACTTTCCTGGACATTTGGAGGCTCCCACCTCAGGGCTCTCCAGAGCTAAGCATCCTCAGCCATACTTAGCTGCTGTTCCTGGGACCTCGCCACATACTGGTCACCGTCCCTTGGTTGGGCCCTTGGAGTCTCTGAAGATGCTGCCACTTTCCCCCAGACAAGGACAAGCCTAGATATTGCATCATGATTTTCATTTTTTCTGCCCAAAGGACTTTCTCACATGCGAGCTGCCTAGTCGGCCCCTCTGGGGCATGTGCTGTGCGCCAGCCTGGACTTGTGGCAAAGCCAAAAGCTATTCCGAGGCTGTCTTTAGCCTCACGGCTATTTCGGGCTCCAGTGTAGACATAGGGAGAGAACCAAGTATTCTCTGCCCGTGGCTCAGCCAAGACTGGCTCTTTAATGCTCCCTACACCCTCAGATCCAAAATAGCCCTGGCCTGTAGGTGGTGACTGGAACTGGCTTGGACAGAGTAGGGAGGGACCCTCCTGTGCTCCGCAGCCGGCAGGGGAACCAGAGAGGGTCCTGGAAGGGTTAGATCTGGGAGTTAGACTGAGCTGCAGAGTGGGAGCCAGGATTGTGCCCCTACCCCGTGAGCTAGCAGAGTTGCAGGGGACGGGGGGCTGCCCCACGCACAGCTGAAGCTTCCAGTCCAGCCAAGTAAAGGAGTAACGAGACACTCACTTCCGCCTGCCGAGTTCTCAGTGCGTACACCTCCCTCTGGGCTGGCATTCATTCATCTGCACCACAACTATTCCTGAGTGCCTCCTGTATGCCAGGCACTGGCCTAGACCCTGGAGGTTCCACTGTGGATAAAACAGAAGAAGTGTTGACCCCTGGGGCAGGAGGGTCTGTCGTGGAGTTAACGCTGAACAAAAATCATAATAACTAATTTGCATTGGCCTTTATAGTTTGCAAAACACTTTTCCTAAAAAACAATGCTATTGTATACTCTAGAATATGATAGGTTCCTGCTCTCATTCAATTCTTCCAGCGTCCTCTGAGTTAGACATTGCACCATTTTGCTGACCATAAGACAGAGAATTTAGAAGTCACCAACTTGTGTGAGGTGCATATGAGGCCAGGAAGTGGCAGAAGAAGGATCTGGAGCCATTGTTTGGAGCATTGTCCTGTACACCAAAGGTGTGTGGCTTTGGTCCCTGGCCAGGGCACATACCTAGGTTGCAGGCTCAGTCCTCAGTTGGGATGCATGCAGGAGGCAACTGATCGATGTTTCTCTCTCACATCGATGTTTCTTTCTCATTCTCTCTCCCTGAAAGCAGTGGACGTATTCTTGGGAGAGAATTAAAATTAAAAAAAAAAAAAAAGAACCTGAAGCCCGGTGCATCTGACTCTAGGACCCAAGCAAGATGCCAGGCACAGAGATGCTGGTGGTACCACTTACAGTTGTTGGGCTCAGTGAGACACAAAAAGTGCCAAAGGTGAGTTCCAACTCCTGGACTGACATGACATCCCACCAGGGCTCCTTCTACCTCAGCCCAAGTGGATGGAGAACTGGGTTCTGCTCCAGCACTTTTGGGCTCGTGGGCACTCTCTGCACCACGGGGCAGCCCACCCCAGGGCTGGACGCTGTGACAGGTCCATAGTCCTTGCTGTCTGCAAGGAACCCTCTGCTTCACCTCCCTACTAGGTAGTCCCATTAGAGAATCTCTTCCTCCAACCCCACCCCACCCAGCTTGGCTGTGATTTGCTTCTTTGTCCCCTCAATAAGCAACATGTCCTAGACAGGATGTGGGGCCTTCTCTTCGTTCTTCCAGCTTGGCCCACAGATCTGATATACTGCTTATCCCACTGTTGGAGACACACATGTCTTGTGCTGTGCAGACGGCCCTATGAGCATGCAGCTGCACCACGAGGTGCTCCGTCAGTGGTCACTGAATGTGTGCTAAAGGAACAGATGACTTCTAGCCATTTTTAGTTGCATGGAGAGATGGGGCTGGTTATTATCCAGACATAGCTGCCTCCCAAAAGGGTCTCTTTATTTCCCTATAGTCTGGTTCCTGATGTCCGTGTGGCCTCTTGTATCCAACAAGTATCTGTGGCTTCTGAGTATTATTATTTGAAGGGATTCTTAAAGGCTTTGTTTGGCACTTTAATCCCTTGTCCACCTGAACCAGACACCCAACTGTGAGATGGCTGGGGCCTGAAGCAACCTGGGATGTCCTGGTATTTTAGCCACACTGACCAACTGCCAAAGAAACTGATGATCTGGGACTTCCAGGAGGACACAAAGTCAGTTACCTTCATGTCACGGGAGATGCCAAGCCATCGAGCCTGTGTGTGGCTTGGTGGCTTGGTCCTTCCTCTGTGAAGCTGCTACTGCCCCAGGGGACAGTCAGAGCCTGCCTTTCATCTGGGTGGCCCCTGAGATTAGCTGTCCAGGCATGGTCCCACTGGGTCATGAGGAGATTCCTACTCGGACAGCTTGCCCCGAATGTCCCTTAGCACAGACCCTCCTGCCAGGGGTCAACAGCCGAGGAAAACACACCCCTGGATACTTCAACACTGAGGTTTGGTTGGGTAGTTCCTTGAAATCTCCTTTTCCTCCCCACCCAATAAAAGCCTGTTTTTGTCTACAATCCTACTTCAGGTCCATCCACATCTTACCAGTGGCCTGAAGGCTAAATAAGATCAACGGACTTTTCTTTTTCTTTTTCTTTTGATCCAGAACAGGATTTTAAAAAATGTTTAATGGAATGCTTTCAGGCAGGATAAGCATCTTCCAGCTGTCACAGCACCCACCAGCCCGTGTCGTGCTGTCCAGTGTGTGTCAGAAGCAAGGCAGTGGCTGGGAGCGTGGCCACCCGTGTCTGCATCCTGGGTCCTACCTGGCCATGTAACAACCTCTTTGCCCTCCAGTTTTTTCCATCTGCAACACAGAAATGATAATGTTGGGAGCGTTAGTGGTTAGTGCCGGGCCTGGCCTTGGGTTATATATATATATATATATATAGTAAATATTTATTGGGCACGTACTGTGCTATGGGCCAGGCTGTGTTATGGGCTAAGGATACATCAGGGAACAAAACAGACTAATCTCTGCCCTTCTGGCACCTATACGAGAGCATAACGGGGGACAGAAAATAAAAAGGTGGATTGTATAGTACACATTGAGACAAACGCTATGGAGGAAGATAAGCTGGGGATGGGAAACATTGGGGGTGCAATTCAAAAAGGGTAGTCAGGGACACCCCACTGAAAAGAGGGTGAAGGGTGAGCCCCGTGGGGCTCCAGGGAAAGGGGGTGCAAGTGGGTGGAACAGCAAACACAACGGCTTGGACACAGCCCATCCCCTCTGGCAAAATGTCAAAAGTCAGCTGTCTGTAGGACCACCTGCTTGGTCCCCGGGGCGTTAGAGTGTGTGACATTGCTATTCACTTTGGTTGATAGAGCCTGTGGGAATGGGTCCTGTGATTCTGGTCCTGACTGGGAGAGGCACAGGGGGTGCTCAGGAGCATGGACAATGCAGAGAAGGTATCCTGAGAGCCATATCTGCTTCCTCCTCTGGAGGGAGGGCTGCCTGAGGGCTGGTGGGGTTAATAGGAGCCAAAGGTAGGCAGAAGCTCCGCTTTCTGGGCCCAGGTTTCTAGCTGTGCTGGTGATGCTGCGCCAAAGGCTGGTAGTTTTAAAAGGAGCTTTGGTTCCAGCTCATTAGAAACAGTCAGTTGGTTTAACCGCAAGGCTAGTTCCTAATTTGATTCACATCTAAGCCGGTTGGACACACTTTCTCCCTCTCTCTCTCTCTCTCTCTCTCTCTCTGTCTCTCTCTCTCTCTCTCTCTGGCCAGGGTGGCTATTTTCACAGGCAACAATTTGTGTGCCCACCAGGAAACCAGGTTTGGTATGAAAATAGAGCCTTCCTCCGATGTCTTGCATTCAGGGAGCAGCAGCGGCTGGCTTCCAATCCCTGGGGCTTCAGGAGCAGAAAACAAGGCCCCAAAGAGGTGGGTGGGGTGGGATGGGGAGGGAGCGATGACTGGCACGAGCATGCTTTACACGGACACCAGAGGAGGAGGATGGTCACGATGCCAGGTAAAAATGAGGCTAACCATCCCTGCCCCGCAGGTCACTGATGGAATTACCCCTGCTGGCCTGCCTAAGATGCTCAAAACCCTTGTTCCCTTCTCCTCCCTCCAGACCCCAGATGAAGCAGAAGGATTCCTCTCTGTGGCAGGTAGCCTAGGGTGCGTGAGGGCGGGGCAGAGGGCTAGAGAGATGTCTGTGGGATCCTCAGACAGGCAGGGCTGGTCAGCTGAACCCCACGCTAAGAGTGAAACCCAGGACTGGGAGCAGAGTGAGCAGGGATGCAGGGGTGGGTGTTTACATTTCAGACATTCTAGCTGGCAGTGCCTGGCCCATCTCTCCTTTCCTCCTCTACCTTCGGCCCTGTCTTGTGTGAAAATGTCACCGGGCTATCATCCAAAAGATTCCATTGTTTCTCAATACCCAAACTACGTCAGGAGCTATGCTTGCTTACAGAGACTGAAAAGGATTCCCCGTTGCAAAATGATAAGGGTGGTGTGCAAAGTCCAAGGTGGCTGCGAGGACTGGCGTGCGGAAAGGGCTGGGTGCAGCCGAGGAGTAACTAGTTCACCTGAAAGAGCCCGAACGGGGAGAAGGTGGCCTGAAAGCATGAGCTCGTGCTGCTCCATCGCTTGGTCACAGCCCAGTTTCTGCTCTGCTTTACTGCACTCAGTCTCAGTCTATTGCGCCAGGGGCACTGGACAGATGAAAGACCTTAGTTCGGGTCCCCCCAGTTCTCCCAGGTGTAGACACTGCCCCTGCCTCTGGAGGGGCAGGGGAGGTTTATTGGAATGAGGTTGGGGCCTCTCACATGATTCAGGGACGCTGTGGGAAAGGCAGAGCCCAGCAGCTCCTGAGCTCCAGAGCGGCTCATGCACATGGGCTCTGTCCCCTCTAACCCCCAGATCCCCAGTCAGTGACTACATGGCACATTAGACGGTTGGAGTGGGACATTTTTTTTTAATAGCCTCCCCAGGGAAGTTTTTTTCAGTAATCAACATGAAGTACAGCTGATAATAATAATGGCATAGCAGAAGCACAGTGGAAAAAGTTTATTAGTGAACTTTGTGTGTGTAGCCATATCAATAAAATGTAAATTAAAAAGATACAAGATAAAGTACCTATTGCAGTATAGTGAAAGAAAAAAAGTAATGAAATTATATTCTTTATTACATGACTGTGTTGTTTGGAAAAGAGGAAAATAAATTTGTTCTTGCATATGGGTCTGTCATCGGTGATATTTCGGCATTTGTTTTCAACTTATAACTTTTGTAAACTTGTAAATTATTGTGTCAAAAATTAATATTTGCTTACTTAGGTTCAATAGACAGTACAATAAGATAGGCCCATCTATCTTGGCTCATAGTTGACCAAACACCATTTTTTATTAACTTTCATTTTTTAACTTTATTTCTCATATGAAGTAATACATAAAACAATTAGGAAAAGGTGGTGTTTTTTTTTTTTTTAAGATTTTATTCATTATTTTTAGAGAGAAGGGAAAGGAGGGAGGAAGAAATGCAGGAAGGGAAGGATGAGAAGCATCAATGTATGGTTGCCTTTCACCTGCCTCCAGCTACGGACCAGGCTGGAAACCTGGCTTGCAACCTGGTTATGTGCCCTGACTGGGAATCGAACAAGCGCCTATCCACTGAGCCACCAGCCAGGGCTTAGGAAAAGTTTCAAACATAAGAATACACTTTGGCCCCTGGCTGGTGGCTCAGTGGAATGGGCACTGGCCTGCAAACCCAAAAGTCACTGGTTCGATTCCCCACTCAGGGCATTTAACCAGGTTGCAAGCCAGGAGGCAGGTGAAAGGCAACCATCCATTGATATTTCTCTCCCTTTCTTCCTCCTTCCCTGTCCTTCTCTCTGAAAATAATGAATAAAGTCTAAAAAAAAAACATTTAATGAAGGTTCCCAAAAGTCCTATTTCACAATAAGTTCAAGGAATTTGCAATACCATTCATGTCTGTGTCTTAGGTATTAAATTATAGGAACTTTCAAAATTGAGATAGTTGAAAATTTTCTAGTAAAACAGAAATTTTAGCCCTAGCTGGTGTGGCTCAGTGGATTGGCTCTGGCCTGCAAACCCAAAAGTCACTGGTTTGATTCCCAGTCAGGGCACATAACCAGGTTGCAAGCCAAGTCTCCAGCCAGGTCCATAGCTGAAGGCAAGTGAAAGGCAACCATACATGATGTCACTCTCCTCCTTCTCTGTCCTTCTCTCTAAAAATAGTGAATAAAAAAATCTTTAAAAAAACATTAAAATAGAAATTTCACCAAATATCTAAATCATTTTTAGTTGTATCTCCCAATGTTTTTGTTATACAGAAATCAGAGCTAATGTCTGAATAATAGCAAACATTAACACTGTCTGACCCACTTCTTCATACTGTGACCAGTTCTTGGGAATGAAGGCCAAAGCATTTGGGCACTGTCCCTTTGATGTCTTCTGTCATGCAAGACCAGCACCTTTTCTCCTGGCATGCATGACATGACAGAATTAAAGTAATTCAAGTTCGGATTCTTAACATTTATAATCACTCTGCTGCTATTGCTTATTTTTGAATGTATAGTTTAGACAAAGGAGTTTGTGACACTGCAGGCTTGGGCACACGAAGTGAGCTTGAATGATTCCAAACTTAAGAATTACTTGAAGCAAGCCATGTGGTGGAGTCTGTGTATGGGAGTGTGAATGAATAATTGAGAGTTTTCCAATTAACTTCCATGAAGAATGCCGATTATAAAGGTAAGTAATAAACATGCGCTAATTTGAAGCTTACATGCAGATTATTACAGCACAACAGTAATGTAGCAATTGTTTAGAACTTAGACCAACAAAAGATTTTTTTCAGGAAGGATTCTTTATCACAGACATTGTTTAGAATTGCCCACACATGGCAGAGTTAAAAAGAAGATTGATTTCTAGTTGGTTGCATTATTGCTTTTAAATTCCACACAGAATTCCTTACTGCCTGCACCCAGGGAAAATTTCTCCCCTTGCCCAACCTTCGGCACACCACTGCACCCCGCTATAGAGGTGGCAGTGGAGGGTGTGGTGAGTAGAAGGTTCGTGTGGTATAGACGAAGACTTTAAGGACCCACTCTAAGTTTTAGGGACTATATTCTGAGGAGAGGGCACTGCTGTGACTCAGGCATTTGCTCCACATGGTGTTTATTACATTCTCTTCCTTAGCTGTGTAGCATAGAACATGCACATACAGTGTACATGTCACCCATGTGTACCACATGCTCCTGCCCAACACAATCTGACATGTTCCCATAGAGCTGCAAATGCCATTGGCTCCAATTCAGAGTTACACCAGCTACTGCATCCAAGGAGATGCCATGGAGCCACGTTCTCTGATTCTACGTAACAAGTGGACTCCGGTCCTTCTCTAGTTATGCTGAGATCCATGTGCTTTTATTCATCAGACTGTGGATTACGTAGCGAATGAAGCCACTAATAACGCACCCTGTTCTCAAAGTCTATACCAATATGGCTTCTCTCAACAGCGTCCTTTAGCCAGTTCTTATGTACAACGTCTTTCTTCTCTACATTATTTCTGCACAAGCCCCTCCAGACCACGGTGAGTTCGCATGCTTGCCATAGAGTGGGCATTGCTGACAGTGGACCCAGGAGGGTGGGTGATTCATTTCTTCCAGCGGGTAGGAGCAGGGGGTGCAGTGAGGACTGTTTCCGGGGGGGGCTTGGAGGCTTAGGTTCACTGGTTCCTCGGGTTCCTCCTTTTTATCCAGGTTTCCATCGCCAGGTTTCCACTTCTCCCTGATCATGCACGGAACCCAGTGAGTGCATTAATGCAAGACGAGGTGTAATTCAAGAGCCTTGGCTTTTAGTGATTTCAGACCCATAGCTAGTGGAATCATATGAAGACCTTAGCTTTGAATTTAGGTCTATCGAGTAAGGATTTCTGGGACAGGGTTTGCTGCTCCCTCACGTTAAGTTGTCTCGGCGCACTCCGAAGCATCGCTGTCTGGAAAAAAAAGCAAAACTGGGAAAGGAGAATTACATTGCAGGCCAACAGTCAGTTTCACAGTCCTGTTTCTAACCCAGCTCCAAGCATCTCTCTCTCCGAGACTTTTTCCTGAAACTTGCTCCTCTTAGAGCAGCGCAGACAGACTTAGAGTGGTTTATAATCTGATATACAGACACCCACACACTCTGTATTTCTTTGTTCATCAAAGCAGGGCAACAGTCGGCTTTATTTATTGCTGGGTCTTTGTATCTGGAACAATGCCTTGGCATAGTAGGCACCCCCAAACATTATTTGAGTAAATGAATGTTTAGGAATGTCCCTAAACATACCCATATATGTGCACACTCATATATGATTATCCAGACTTTAATTGCAGGAAATAGTTTAGGATACAAATTCCGAGGTTTCAAGAAAGAGATTAACACAGCAACTTTGAAGGAGTCAGAGAAGAGAGTGGGAAGTTGTCCCTGGTAGAGGGAAAAGGAGAGAGAGAGGGAGGAAGTCACCCAGGGAGCCCTGGGAACTGGGACCGTGCTGATTCATGCAGATGGTCACAGTCACATCTGCTCCTGACTCCAGACCCCCAGGTTGGCCGCCCTGCGTCCTCATGGGTTTTCTCCAGGGTGGGTTGGTGGGTTTCCAGCGCTGCCTCTAGACCATATGTCTAGTGAAGTGGTAGTTACTTGCCTCTAGACATCTAAACATTGCTTTTCTATTTAGGTCAGGCTGCTCATTTTTCCAGAGCTCTGATGACTGCTTTTAATGACAATTCCTGGACATTTTAACTCATTTGCTGAGTCACTGCTTAAGAACTTCCCTGCAAAGGAGTCTGAGACTTCACCGACTGAAGCTGCAGCCTAAAGGCTCCAGCAACAGGCTAAACTAACAGCAGCTGAATTTGAGGCTGCTTAGGATGGGGGAGAGAACCAAGGTATTCCCGCCAGGTGAGCTGCCCACCTCTGATCTGGTGCAGACCTGCGTCCATGTGCTTCTCCTCCAGAGTCACACGAGCAAGGAGCCCTCCACAGTCCCACTCAGCTTCTCCGGCCCCTCCAGGAGAGCAGACCCCCACTCTCAAGCCCACCCACCTCCTTATCCTCTGTCTCTGGAGATAGTCCAATCCTGGGGGCTCCAACCAAAGAATGTGAGAGGCTGGTGTGGATCACTTCTTGTGCTCTGTGCTCTCTAGAGAAACAGCAGGGATTCACATAAAATGGAGTTTGGCAATCACACACTGAGCCACAAATCCTTAATCATGTTAGTCCCCCTCATTTGGGAACCTGTAAGGGTTAGGGGTACTTAGGATAATTCCATTAGTTTGGCAAATTATTGATATAGACAGAGAGCTGCTCTTTTTCCATTCATCTGTGAGCTACTGTAGCTGCAAGCCTCCAAACAGCAATAAGAAAGCAAATCACAAATGATTTTTATCTAGTTAAAAGTGGTGGGCCTTCAAAATGAGCTCATTCATGAGCATTCAGTCATCAAAAATACAGTGAAAGCTTGTGGTGTGGAAGGCTGCTAGGCAAGTAGGAAATACTGAGAAAGATTAGGAAGGAACAAATATGGTTTTGCTACACATCATGTCGGGTGCTTTCCCAACCTTTGCATTTGATCTTCACAACAATTTTGTGAAATAGATGTGACGAAAACCAATAGAAGAATCAGATACTTGGGGCTGGTAAACGTTTCTGAGCCTCCCTTGCAGCTAGGTGTGGTCAAGTGACTAAGTTTCAGTCAATTGGATTGTCACTAACGTGTGTGCAGCTTTGAGGTGAAACGCTTGCTAAGGGAGCTGTTTCTTCTCCCTTCCACCTTCCTGGGAACTGGAAGTAAATGTGTTTGAGGGGCTGGTGAGTGAGCTTTAGTTCATCGGGGCAACACTAGAGCGATGAGGCAAAAAGAACCTGGGTTCCTGGGGTGGCTTGGAGGATGGTGTCCTACCTGTCCTCAACCCCTGTCCACCAATGGGTCATTATATGAAAAGACAATAAAATTCCATCATATTTGAGTGCTTCTATTTAGGAAAAAAAAATGCCAAAGTTAAACAAATTTTCTAAAATCACTGAGGTACTACGTGACAGACCCAGGTCTGATGTGTTCTGCTGCTTCAGGCCACCACCCCTAAAATAAGCAGAGAGACACAATTGTGAAATCCCTGGGTTCCTCAAGAAAAGCAGTTGTACTGCAGAGATTTTAGTGGTTCGCCTTAGAAAACGCTTGATGGAAAAGGGGAGACTAATGGTCGCGGAACACCTGTACCTGCCAGTCATCCTGATGTGCACCTTCCATGTGCTAGTGCAGGAAGCCCCAGATGTTACTCTCCAAATGTGCCACAGTCTAAGATGACATGTACTTAAAGGACAATAGGTTCTACATAAGAAAGTGAGAAGTAAGTACAGAATGAGAGGAGAGGAGGGAAAGGGGGTACCTAGTGGCCCAGAAACAGGAACAGCTTCAAGGAGGAGGTGGCACCAGGCCTGGTCCTGCCGCACAGGTAGCGTTGAGGGGACAGAGCATGGCACACACACACAGAGAAGCCTGAACAAAGGACCAGAAGCAGTGCCTCAGTGGGGCATGAAAGGAAGCTCCAGGAAGGGTGACAATGGCGGGTGGGCTGGGCCAGATGAAGGAGGGTCTCCAGAGGTAGGCCAAAGAGTTCAGACACGGTGTGTAGGGTCCAGGGACGCCTGTGGAGCTCTGAATAAGATGGTGGAAAAATCAGAAATTTGGGGTGGGTGACATTTACTCGGCCACTCTGGACCCCAGACACTGAATAAAGACAGCGGTGATTTGACAATGTCACGGCAGAGGAGCACAGGCAGGAAACCAGGAGGCGAGCGAGGAGGCCACCCAGGGAAGCAGGACCCAGCATCTGTAAGAGTTGTGTGAGGCAGGGCGGACAGCACCGGCAGCCCCCTGGGACTGGGTGGCGAGGGGTACAGAGGGACCCGAGATAACCAGGAGGTCTGCTTTTGCCTACAAGCTGGAAGGGAAGAAAATGACTTAAAGATATCCTGACCAGCTTTTTACTTCATTAACACAGTAAAGGAGAAGTGCTGCGAAGAACTGAAAAGACCACCTTTTCCTGGGGCATCGTTTACAAGTTAGACATGTAAAAAGGGCTTGGCTGAAGCCTAGCGCACTTCTCTGAGGATGAAAGGGAGGGTGTGGAGTGCGGATTATCCAGCCTTTAACTCAGGGCATTTGAAGACCAGAATCCCTGCTTTGCCTGGGATCCGTCATGGCGGAGAAGGCCAGGTACAAAGTTACTGAAGGAAAAAGCCCTTCTCCATGACTCTGGTTTTTTTTTTTAACTGTCAGATAGCTTTTTAATCTGTAAACTTATCCCACATTTGAAAATACTTTGAGGAATCTTAGGAATCTCAGCCATCAGTACACGGGATGTCTGAGCATGCGTATACAGCCTCCCAGCACCCTCTCTGCATGTGTGTTTCCCCGGGGTAACTGCGTTCATAATTCTTCCCTCTCCAATCTTTGTATCACTGGACACTTAGCGGTAGCTGGAAGGGTCCAACTCTGACAGCAAGGCAGGTCTTTTGGGGGAGGTCCTGGGGGGCTGGGGAAAGGGCTGGGGTGGTCAGGGTGGGGGAGTGCAGTTATGGAGGACCACTTAGGGAGCAGCTATACCATCCAACTGGCAGAGACACCTTCCAGTCCTTTAACCAGTATGACTACATTGGTCCATAGCACTGCATCACCAGGGCCTAGAGTGGAGCCAGGCACACGGGAGACACCCACAAAATAATTGTTTAATTCATAAAGTAAAGAAGGGGAAATGGACAGCAAGAGCAACACGTTGGGGTAAGAAAGTCCAGTTAGCTTCAAGTACGAGGGAGGGCGGTGGAGAAGTGGTCTTGGGCATTGGAATTGGATGTGGGAAGCCGGGGGATGGGGCGGGTGGAGAAGGCCCACTCTCCTCCTCTTTGGGGGCCACTGCTTCTATTCCACAGCAGGAAAAGGGAGCTGCTGCTGTGTCACACACTGGAAGTGCTCCTGTGGCCCGCCGTGGCTGCCACCTGCTTTGTCATTGGGGTGGCCCGGCTCCTCCTGGGACCTGATTCAACCCTGTAATGAGCTGTGCCTTTACGCAGGGCAGCAGCAGAGGGAAAACTTGGGGGCGAGGGCGAGCCATATTCCAGGCCCGTGAGCCTGGGTTGCCCACTGCATTTACATTCAGGGCATTCGGGGCACTTCAGGGAGCAGCCAGGGCGCCACCCTCAGAAAGACCCTACACTTGGTTTAATGCTCTGCTGTTGCCATCTTGAAATTCTTAATAATTTTTGGACAAGTGGCCTGCATTTTTGTTTTGCCCAGGGGCCCTGCAAATGAGGCAGCTGGACCTGTGGCTACCATTCCTGCAAGCCAAGAAAACAGCAGGCCCGAGTGGAACCCCACACGCAGACAGATTGCTCATTCAGTCAGGAAACAGCTGAGCCCTGGGGCTGCCCACTACCCAGTTCTCTACCCTTCGGTGACCAAACAAAAGTAGGCAGACACTGTACAGAGCGGCTTTTCCCTGTCTCAGGCGCAGCCCCTCACTTCATGCTGCCTGAGTGGGAAGGAAGCCCGGCAGGATTGGTGTTGCAAACACCGGCTCCCAGAGGGCCAGGTGGGAAGGGCCTGTGGGGGACGGTCGTGTGTGGACACGGCCGCATCGCAGGTTGCTTGTCTCTGTCTGATGGTCTGTTGCTAATTGGATGGAGGTGTTCTGACAACTGAATTCCAGCTTGGCCCTGACATTTCCCCCCTTAGATTAGATTGTCTAATTTTTAAAAAGAAAGAAAGAAAGACAACAAACACAACAAGAGCTATCCGGTGTGAGTGAATCAAAATTATGCCTGTTTTTTTTCAGATCGGCAAAAAAATGACGTTTTGGTGTGCTGCAGAATTTTATGTGCGCCACGGGACGAAAAAGTTTAAAGATTGCTGTTGTAGGAGATTGTCTTGTGCATTGAAGGGTGTTGGGCACCATCTTTGACGTCCACCTCCTACGTGTCAATAGCAACCCTCCCCCTAAGGTGTGACAAAAAGATGTTTCCAGACATGGTCACATGTGCCCTGGGGGCACTGAGAACCTTTGCTGGAACATTACGTCTTCTCCTCTGAAACGAGGGGAGTGGGCTGCTCCTTCCCGCAGCTCCCTCTGGGTCTTGCCTCTGTTCCTACCTCACCTCTTCTTGGCCTCAGAATGTCCATCCCACCATCATTTCCTCAAGAGAAGCCTCTTTAACACTCCTGCCTCTCTGGTCCCCCTATTATAAGCTCTGCTAGTATTGGGTACAGCTCCCGTGTGGTTCTTATCACATGGTAAGCAAAATAAATGGTGATCGCTCGCCATGGTATTGATTTTGCTTTTACTCTTATGGGTATTTGATTAACATCTGTCTCACCCAACAGACCACAGACTTCATGGTGGCGGGAGTGGGAGCGGCTGGATTTGTATCCTCTTGTCCCTGACAGTAGGCAGGCAGCCCATCAGTATTTGTTGAATTAATTAACGCACGAAGATACAGCCCCTTGAAAGGTTGCTTTCAAGGGAAGAGACAAACAAGCAAATTCAACACAAAGTTCTGCGATGGGGTCATTATTTATACATTGGGAGCACACAGAGCACCCATCACAGTCTTAGGGAGACCAGGGTGCTCCCAGAGAAGGAGGGATCCCCAATGCTGTCAGGAAACCTGACGGGTATTAAAGAGCTAAGAGTATTGAGGTGAGCAGGGGGCTCCAGGTGGAAGGGCCGGCTTCTTCCACCACCTTCTTTCTAACCCTTGCTCCTCCCAGGCTAGGGCCTGGCTTAGATGACCTCCATCAGGAGAAAGCCCCTGCTGGCTCACAAGTGGGGCGATCAGCCATCTGCACCTGCCCAGGGCTACCCAGGTTTTAGCACTGCAAGTCCTGCATCCTGGGAAAGCCCTGGTCCCTGAGCCAACCGGACAGCTGGCCACTGTGCTTGGAGCTTGTCCGAGGCCATCCAAGCACCTGGAAGTAACAATGAGGCCTCTGACCATCTTGGAAAGATCTCTGGACTGAAGCCCAGCACCTGGGGTTGAATTCCAGCCCCTCTGCTCATCAGCCTTCTAACCCGGGGAAGTTGAGTCTCCCTGTCTCCTCAGTTCTCCCTGCCTCCCACCTGCCAGAAGGGCCTGATGAGAACGTGTATAAAAACATTTCATAAGCTTTGGAGGTGTAAGGAAGTTTCACTGTCATTTTGTCCTGGGTCATTCAGGTCTGGGAGTACCGGACATCTCAGCAGGGCCCTGTCCGGGGTCAGGGCGTCTCAGCAGGGCCCTGGGCGGGGTCAGGGCATCTCGGCAGGGCCCCGGGCGGGGTCAGGGAGGCTGTTGGGGTCAGCGAGCTGCCCCGTGAGTGGCTGCAGCCAGAGCCTTGGACGGCGCCTTCTGGATTCCTGGGCCATCTGTCTCCTCTCCATCTTGTACCTCCTTTTCCTTTCACGGGGGCAACAGCCACATTTAGAGTTTAGAGGGCTGAAATCACTCTATAAAATGCTCCTCTGAAGGAGAAAAGCGCCCATTCCTTCAGAGAGCATGCTTGCCATAGAGCAGAGCTTCCCCGCGTGTCCCTCCAAGGAAAACACGCGGGGGACCGAGCAGCCAAGATCTACACACTGGGCGGGCCCTTCTCGTAAAAGCAGGAGCCGGCCTGCTCTCCCCTGCTCTCCTCAGGGAAACCCGCCTTTCCTCCTGCAGCCCCGGGCTGTTTATTCGGGTTCGCCTGCCCAGCTGGGCTGCACACATCCACGCAGCCAATGCAGAGGTCGTGTGGGACCCAGGACTGCCTCTCAGACGCCCAGGCTGTAAAATACACCTGAGCATGCCAGGCTGTTCTGTGGTTCTGTGGTTCTGTGGTTCTGTGGCAGCCCTGAGCGCCAAGTGGGGCTTGACAGCAGCTCCTAGGGCCTGGTCAGGGCGTGGCCAGGGGCCAGAGAAATCACCCTTGCTCCAACCCGTGTGGGTCACCCTCATACTGAAAAGTTGTTTATCTGCAATTCAAGTTTTACTGGGCAGCCTGCACTTTTTAAAAAGTATATTTTATTAATTATGTTATTACAGTTGTCCCTATTTTTCCCTCTTTGCCCACCTCCTCCCAGTACCCCCCAATTCCCTCCAGCAATTACCCGCCCCCACTTAGTTCATGTCCATGGGCCTTGAATTTAAATTCTTTGGCTTCTCCCTTTCCTATATTATTCTTAATATCCCCTGTCTATTTTGTACCCATGCATCGGTTAGGCTTTTAAATCCCTGTGTTTCTTCCCCAATTCTCCCTCTTCACCCCTCCCAGCTGATGACCCTCCAAATGATCCCCATACCCATGGTTTTGTTCCTGTTCTGGTTGTTTGCTTAGGGTTTGTTTGTTTGGTTGGTTGGTTTTTGTGGGTTTGTTTTTTTTTTTAAAGATTCAGTTAATAGTTGCGAATTTTTTGCTTTTTTAATGTTCATAGTTTTGATCTTTTTTCTTGAGTAAGTCCCTTTAACCTTCCATGTAATAATGGCTTGGTGATGGTGAATTCCTTTAGCTTTACCTTGTCTAGGAAAAACTTTATCTCTCTTTCCATTCTAAATGATGGCTTTGCTAGATAGAGGTGAAGAAAATAGACATGCAAACAAGTCTAGGAAGCACAGAATGTTCCAAACAAGTTGGACCCAAGGAGGAACACACAAAGACACATGATACTTAAAATACCAAAGGTTAAAGATAAGGAGAGAATCTTAAAAGAAGCAAGACAAAAGCAGTTACCTACAAAGGAGTTCTCATAAGACTATCAGCTGATTTCTTAGCAGAACCTTCAAAGGCAAGAAGGGACTGGCAATAAGTATTCAAAGTGATGAAACACCTACATTTTTTTCTTGATGAATCTGATAACCCCATGTTGGGAGCTGCATCCTAAGTCCATGTTTTAATTCCAGCATGGCACAGGCCAATGTCCTTCATGTCCCACTGAGATTTCTATGTCCAGGCTTCTGTTCCCTTTCCTTTTGCAAAGCCTAAGCATTTGCTTGGGCTCAAACTGATATGAATAAAGTTTTACTTATAGGAAGTTCCACAAACACTCAATTATATTCATATTCCCTCCCTGCCCCTTCCTCCCTTCCCCTGACCAAGATGTAGATAAACAGAAGGCTTGAAATTGAACATTAGGCTCCCCTTATAGACTTAGGGAGGGAGTATTATTATTAGACTGCTTATAAAATTCTTACAGCACTTGTTAAAAAAAAAAAAAAAAGGAAACATGAACAGCTAAATCCCAGTTCAGCTTACACTTCATTTAATAAAACACCTTCCAAATGTGATAATCGTCCAAAGAAACCCTTACTCAGCATACTGAGCAGACCCAAACCCACAACCAGTGGAAAGGTACCAGATGGCCTCAAATCCATGAAAGTCTCCAGAGCTCCATCATCAGGCCTATGTTTCCACCAGACATTGTCTAAAACCTGTGTGGCACCTCTCAGTCTGAGTGCCTGAAGCATGTACATGCTGAGAGGGCCTCTAACAACATTTCTGCTTTTTTTTTTTTTTCACACAAGGTTCCTCCCTTGGGGCCCACAAAAGCCCTGGATTTAGGTTGGGCAGATATAATTATCCCTGTTTTATAGCTCAAAACACAGGCTCAGAGAGGTAAAGGAACTTGTTGGAAGTTAGTTATAAGTGAGTAGGGACCCTCTGAATAATAGCCAGAAACTCAGAATTCAAGCCTGGGTCTTCTAGGCTTCTAACCTCCGCTGAGGACATGACCCCTCAGCCACTGGAAGGTTGGAGAACTAGAATGGCAAAAGGGATGTCGGGTGCCACTGAGCCCAGCTCCGCAGCTTTCAACGGTTCCACTGTTGGTGAGGGTAAGGAAAGGTAAGACCCACCCACGTTCAGTCTTTGTGATCCACCATGGGAAGCATTGATATTTGACTATATGTGGAATTTTTACAAACCTGCCGGTGTCATTAGTCATTAAACAAGCCCAAAGAACCATCATTGTTCAGGCTATCTCCTCTGACATATGAAAGAAAATTTGTAAATAACAAACAGATGTTGTGTTTAAACACCTACATATGTCTGAAACTAAAGAGCGTCACTTGGGTTAAAAACTAACTCCTAAGAGAAATAGCAAAGTGGTTAGAACTGAAAGACAATAAAGCCCTGTGGACTTAAAGGTAAATGTGTAGTTTAAAACACATTTATCAGGATGCAAGAAAGACTGACAACAAGTGAGCTAAGCCACCAACTTAAAACATTAGACAAACAGCAATAGAGCCAACTTCAAAGAAGATAGCAGGAAATCAGGAAAACCAGAGCAGAAATCAGTGATGTCGAAGTGACAAATGCAACATCGAAGAAGATTAGGAAACCAAAACCTGGTTCTTTCAAAAGATTAACAAGCTAGGCCTCTGTTAAGACCAATCAAGAAAGAAAAAGTAATATAAAAGTAAACACGAGAAAAATAAACATAGGTCCAACAGAAATTTTAAAGTATAATTATGAACTAAATCAGTGAGCCACCCTACTCCACCCCAAGGTGATGGCATTTGGAAGTGGAGTCTTTGGGAGGTGACTGGGTTTAGATAATGTCATGAGAGTGAAGCCCCCATGATGGGATTAGGGTCCAAAGAGTTATAGACACCAGAGTCTCCCCCCGGCCCCCCGCTCCTCTCTCTGTCTCTCTCCAGGCCAGGAACCAAAGCTGCTGGCACCTTGAACTATTTAAGCCACTCAGTCTGTGGTATTTTGCTATAGCAGCCCACGCTAACTAAGACAAGTACATTATGAGAATTCTATGCTAATATACTTGAAAATCTAGGTGATATGAAACCAGTTTTAGAAATATATAGAACACAAAAATTGGTTCAATAGAGAAATGGAAATTTGAATAGATCGACAAGCACTAAATGAAATGGTAATCGAAAGGCTTTTCTAAGACATCCCCATGTTCAGGTGGTTTCCCATATGAATGTTACCAGGTGATTCCATACTTAGATGAATTCCTGACAATGGAAAGTGAATGGAAACTGTTCTCCCGTGAGGCTGGTGTAGTCTTGTTACCCAACTGGATCAGAAGAGTTTAGGAAGATAAAAATATAGGCCTCTGTCACCTTGAATATAGATGTATACATCCTAAATAAAATATCAGTAAAATAAACATAACAGTGTATTAGAAAAAAGGACACCGTAATAAATAAATATGATTCATCTTAAGAATGTAGCAATGGTCCAATGTTATAAAACTCTATCAGTGTAATTTTCCATTTATGAAAGAAAATTATTTGATTAACTCAATGATGCAGAAAAAGCATTTGGTAAAACTCACCACAGTTTATGTTAAGAACTATTGGAAAGTAAGACGAGAAGGGAATTTTTTAACTTGGTAAAATATATGTACACAAATCATAATATTACATATACCAAATATACACTATATAGTACGTTAGTATAAAATGTTAATGTTCTATTTCGTTGAGTAACTTCAGCTACATTTTCTTTAAGATCAGAACTGAGAGCAGAGGCCCACTATCCCCATTGTTTGACATAGAATTGGAGGCCCTCACCAACCCTTTAAAGAAAGAAAAAAGGACAGGTATGGATTGGAAGGGAAGAAACGAAACCACTGCTCTGTGTAAAAATGACGATTTCCTCCAGAGACAAAGCAACGGAGTCAACAAACATGAAAACTGTTGAGAGAACTCAGCAAGGCTGCCAGCTACAAGCTCTCTTTATAAAAACAAGTAACCCTTTTGGTCATCATCATCAGAAGAAAAAAAACAGCAAGGCAGCCTTGTGGTTTAGCAAGAAGGCACTTTGCTCAGAACCCCAGTTACAGGGTGACCTGAAATGAAGATAGAACTTACTCCATCTGGTGGTCCTGGGGCCAAACCAATACCCGGCAAAGAAGTGTGGTGTAAAGGGGTCAGGGATATGGAGTAGTTGCTGGAGGAAACTATGGGACCAAGAGAGAATGTGAAGAAGGAGATACATGCTGATAAGAACATCCCAGTAGAGACAGATTAATAATCGGTAAAAAAGAGAAAATGTATGACTCAGGGTCCAAGATAAGAAGGTCCAGGACTGATGGCCACATGGCTAGGCAGTCTCCTATGGCAGGAGACACACTTTCAGTTCTAATAGGAGGAGGAGGGAGAAGATTCTGAAAACTGAGTGGCGGAGAGAGGACAGTTTGTTTCTTGAGACTTGCATTTGTTCATTAAAACGCGTAGTGAGGTCATCAGCTAAAAGTGAGGGTGAGGAAGGGCTGGGGAGATGAGGAAATGTTCAGGGCAGAAAATGAGGCAGGAAATGGCCCTAAGTGATCAGCTACAACACTCAGTCTGGCTTTTTACCCCAGGGCCTAGTCTTGGCAAGTGCTCAGTAAGGATGTGTTGAATGACCAACAAAATGGGGATGGTGGAAAATCAAAGGCACTAGAGTTGCCTCTACAGAGGTCTGACTCCATCCTGTCCCTGTTGTGGGTGTCTGTGAACTTCTGAGCTTCAGGTTTTGTTTGTTTGTTTGTTTTTTCCTGTGGACAATGGGGAGAATAGTACCTGTTGCTTTTCTCCACAGAGCCCATGTGAAACTTGGGTGGCTTCCTTTCCATTGGCCACACCCCCTCTTTAGGTCTTTTCTCAACCTTTCCTGCCCTGCTCTGTCCCCCAGGGGGCTGATCTCAACCAACTGCGATTCCTGGATCCTTTGCTCTCTGGCTTCCATCAAGGCTCAGGCAGGGAGCAAGGAGAAAGTAGAGGGAGAGGACAGAGCCTTTCGCACCACTGTCCTCTCCAGGCCTGATGATGCCATGTTCCTCCATAGCAGCAACTCCTGAGAGGCACCGCTGTCCATGGCTCCAGCTCTCATGGGCTCAGAGAACAACACCCTTCTCTCTTCTGCTCTTCCTGACCTAAGGGGTGGTGACAGCAGGTCCT
Organism: Noctilio leporinus; assembly: GCA_004026585.1. Lineage (NCBI taxonomy): Eukaryota > Metazoa > Chordata > Mammalia > Chiroptera > Noctilionidae > Noctilio > Noctilio leporinus. The sequence goes on from PVIW01004508.1 coordinate 52,751, forward strand.
GCTGCTGGTCCTGGGGTATTTCCTGTGGCCTTTCATGTAAACAATCACTTCATGCAACTGTCCTCGGTTTCTTTTGGGGTTGCCACAATGAGTTGGGAAAGAAATAAAGGCATGTGTTTTATTTGAGGACTTGAACATTTGAGGAACTTGAATACTGACAGCTGTATTAGAGCACCTTGGTAGGCAAATGTGCACCTGGAGGCAAATCGCTGTCTGGAAAAGCAGAAAGTCAATGGGTACCAATCTGAATTTATAAAGGAAGAGATAGCGGTAGAAGCGGATTTTATCCACAGTAAGCAGCTAGAAGAAGTAAAACAGGGTATACCTAGGAAGCGTCAACCAAGGTGGAAAGCATGTTGCTTTCATCTCATTAGGAATCTCTCCTTCCTATTTTAGCCACATTCACATATTTGATTTAAAAAATTTGCCCCCCCCACAAAAAAAAAAAAAACCCAATAAAGTAAAAGAAAACTGCCATCTCTCCACCTGCTCTGCTCCCTTCCCTCCAGCCATATTCCCTTCTTCAGTATTTCCACACACAGGGGCCTAAAGGGGAGTAATGGCTCAACTCTCACTCAGCATTCCCAGGTTCCTCTTTTGTCCCTTTCTGGCTTTATCTTTGTCTCCACAACCCGACTGCAGGTTCCTGCGAGGACACCTCCGTGGCTGGCTTCCAGAACTTGACAATAACCTGGCACGTGTGGGTGCTCAAGGACTGCTCGCTTTATAAACACAGATCTTATTACCCCTCTGGAGGGCAGTTTTTCTCAGCCTCTCAGGCATCAGCTGGGCCCCAGACCTTGGAAATCTGTGCACAGGTATCCTCTTTAGGATCATTTAAAGGTAAAATGCCCAGTGTACATTTTTATTTCCATTATACGGTTAAGAAAGTGATACCAGAAAGTGCTATTGGAAATGCCCGGTAGGACCCTCTTCCCTTTTCTTAAATGTAAGGTTTTTATCCTTATATGTACCTTCTGCTTTATGTATTCATTGGTCCGTTTGTCCTTCATGTGTTCAAAGCTCTGTGTAGATGCGTAATTTGGTAAATCATGTACTTGTTCTCAAGGCGATTATAAGCTGCCCTCAAATGTGGAAGGAAAGGGTATTACATAAATACAGAATTTATACTGTAAAAACTGTAGGGGATATTCCAGTGCCTCTGCCTTGATAAAATTCATGGGTTTGTTGAAAACTTAGCTGGAAATAAATCATGTGCCCTGATTGCTTAATGCTTCTATCTCTGAGATTTCTTTCCTGCATTTCTGATTTACACTAAGGACAGTTCCTGGAATTCTGCCTGTAAGTTCCCTGCCAGCCCCAACCTCTCCTTTGCATAGTTAACAATCTAAGAAAGGAATCCTTTGTGAAGGCCAGGAGGCCTTTGACGAAGAAGATGGTCATCACCCGCACAGTCTGTTTGAATTCAAAGAGGCTTGAAGCACCTGACTTTGGAACAGCAAGTTCTGCAGCTTCTGCCCCAAGGCGCTCAGTGCCTGTCTTCCCAGCACCCAGCCCCTCAGCTTCTCAGGCTATTTGGGGTCTCCCAGGGACCAGACCAGGATGGTGGAGGAGGAGCAGAATAAATTATGTGCTCAGGGGCCTCCCCGACGGACTTGGGCTATTTCTGAATACTCTATTATTCAAAAGATATGTATTAAGAACTCGGACCTTGAGAAAACTCCAAAGCTGACCTTTCTTTCTGATCATTTCCCAAGATATGAACTCTAGCTTAAGGTAGACATATCAACCCACAATTAAATGCACTGTGGCCCCAAAGCACAAGGAGCAATGCTGGCCATTCCGGCATGCCAAACAGAGGCCACAATTGCTTCCTTTGAGTGAAAAAGTGAGTATAGCACATTCACATCACTTTGATTAAAGTATATTGTTATAACTGATCTATTTTAGTATTAGTCACTGTTGTTAACCTCTTACTGTGCCTCATTTAAAAATTAAACTTTATCATAGGTACGTATGTATGGGAAAAAACATGGTACATGAGGTCTGTCCAGAAGGTATCCAGCCATGCACTATGAAAAATAGAGACAGCTATTGAAGAAGATACAAGATACGTTGTAGACAGGCCAATGATGCCTCAGTCCCCTTCAGAGTATGCACCTTGGGTCTTCACACAGTTCTCTCAATCACCATTAGCTACCTCATCATATTTTCCTAACTCTCATCAACGGACAGCCTGAAATCTCTTCCATTGCAAAGGTGATTTTAGTTTTGGGAAAAGCCAGAAGTTGCAGCGTGCCAAATCTGGGCTATAAAGGGATTGAGTCACCTCAGTGTTTTGCCAAAAGCTCTGCACTCGAAGTGATGCATGAGCTGCCAATCATCAGTTGAGGCCTTCTGAATCATCCAAAGAGTTTCTATGGAGCAATGTTCAAGCTTAATGTAATATTTGATGTACAGTCATTGCTCTACCCACTCAGCCACTTTGAGTGTGATGGCCACACAGTACACATATTCACTCAGTGGTGTCTAACACCCCCACTGCCTAGTACAGCGAAGCCCTCATTGTTCATGGGTGCATATTCCAGTTCACTCCCCTTAAAGGCCAGGTTACAGTGATGTAATGCAAACCATTCTCATTACATTAACAATGGCTGGACTTTTTCCTGACAGACCTTGTGTATAGGATTCAATACTTTTTGCAGTTTCAGACACCCACTGGGGCTCTTGGGATGTATCCCAGGGGCATAAGGGGGACTGCTGTATCTCATGTATTTCTTTTTTCCCTTCTTATCTTTTTGGTTTAAACTACCATCCTTTCTTGCCTGACCTAGAGCAATAGTCTTCTAACTGGTGTCCTTAAACTTTTGTTCCTTTACAATCTCTTTGACAAAATGATATTTAGAAATATAAACAAGATCATGTTCCTTTTCAGTGTCCCTTCAGTGACCTCGCATTGCACTATGGGAACAACCCGAACCTTGGCATGGCCTGCAAGGCTCTGAATGCTACAGACTTCTTTCCTCTCCAATTTACCTAGTGCTTCTAATCTCTTCATTCAGTGTCCTAGAGGCACCTGGACCTTCTTGCAGTCCTCTGAGAGGCCGTTTTCCCTGCTTAAGATCTATTCTCTTATAAATTTCAAGAGGTCAGGGATTATATTCTTCTTTTTCTCAGTTATATTATAATATTCATTGTAATATTTACTATTGTAATCCAGGAATGTGACAATAGTCAGTAAAAACTTTGCTACATAAATGAATGATGTTTCCTTTATTTACTGTTCTTTCCTCACTTATTATCTGGTTAAATCTTATTTAGTTTTTGGTTTCATATCACTTTAAATATTTTCTACTCAAAAAAAGTCTTCTGATGACCACCTCTCCCCTTACCATTTTTTCTTTTTGCAATAGCCCCCGCTGTATGGTGATAATGGTGAGCACTGACCCGGGCTGGATCAGCTCCACAGTGCCCCATTTCTCCCATCAAAGTCCCCTCCTCAGGTTTTTTGGCCTGGAAGCAGGAAGGAAGGTTCTTTTGTTCTTGGGTCAGAGAGCTCCTTGGCTGTGAATCTGCTGTGTGGAAGGAGCGTATCTGCAATAGCGGGGAATGAGGCCAACTCAGAGAGCCAGGGGAAGGGGGAAGAGGGACAGAGATTGGGGTGCCAGTCTACAGACTCATCATCTGCCTGCACTGTCAGCTCCTCCTTGCTTCTGTGAGCCACTCCAACATCTTTGCAATCGGATCCTCCGTTTCGCTTCGGTGCTTCAAATGGGTTTCTGTGATTTGAGATTTGAAGACCCTCAACTGAGTACACATTCCTTGCCCTCCCACTCTAAATCTGGTTCTCCTGTCACACTCCTAAAGCCCCCATAGGCTCTTCTCTCCTAACACTCATCAGAAGGTACAGGTATGTCCGAAATTGTATTATTTGTTCCATGCCTGTCTCCTCCGAGCGGATAGAAACCGTACTTGTTTTGTTCACTACTTTTTATCCAGCACACGGCATGGTGCTCTACCCATAGTAGGCACCCCATAAATATCTGTTGAATCGATGACTGCATAAATGACCCTCGGGTTGACCAGATAGGAAAGGGGAAAGGAAAGGGAGGAGGCCTGGGTTGGTTCCACGTACCCGGGCTTCGCCATGAAGGTGGAGGGTGACAGCATTGGCTCGTGTTGGAAACATATGAACAGGAGTCAGTGTAGGCAGGAAGAGCAAGAGTTAAGTTTTGGACATGAGTTTGGGGCTCCCATGGACCTGTGGTACAGTGGAACTTCCCAGTCACTATGGGGTCTGTCTCCAGCTTAAGAGGGAGGACACATTGGAGATCTGATTTGTGGGGCCTTGGATAACAGGGAGAGGTGGAAGTCTGGAGTCCCCTGGGGAGCATGAATGCGGAAGAGACCCGAGGGCAGAGGAGAACTTCCTGAGGAGCCACCCTGGAGGCTGGCCGAGGTCCTTTGCCATCCAGTGGCCCTCAGGCCTGCTTGAGTTCTGGCTTCCAGCCAGGTGAAAAGAGCCACTGGCCAAGGAGGCTAGTGCTAGGCTTGGGGGAGTCTCTGGGAAGAAGGGGGCGTGCGACTGAATTCAGCATCCTTGGCCTCCTCGACAGACCAGTGCCCCCAGAGCAAGGCAGACCTTCCGGCTTAGAGCCTCCATCTCTCTGCTCAGACCTGCACATTTTCCACCCAGGGCTGCCTGGAGGCGTCTGACATGCACCAGGAGCTTCTAAAACATTTCCGTAAATGATCTCATTTAAGCTTTAACCTTCTGGGGCACATGAACTATTGCGCCCATTTCACAGAAGAACAATAGGGATTGGGGGTTGAGAAGGTAAAAACTGGCCCTGGATCCAACATCTTGGGCACATTCGGGCCAGAACTCCAGCCCCGTGGTCTTCCCGCATTCCAGGCTTGCTTTGCTTTAGGTCATAGGTTTGTGCCCTTTGGAGAGGAAGGGTGGGCCTGTCTGTCATGCGGGAGCTGGGGGAACAAAAGGTCCAGAGGGTAGAGCCAGCAGCCCAAACAGTAACTGATGGCCACCTCTTGCCAAACCCAAGTTTCAGAGCAGCGTGACGTGACGTCAAGGTCTGCAAATCCCTTTCCTGCTGGCCTGGCTCGCTCCCTTGGTGCTACGGGTTGATCTGTGTGATAACTCTGAGGGCTCGGGGCTCCGGGCTGGTCCTGGCTCGCCTCACCTCCCCTGTAACTGTCCAGGCTCCTTCGCCCCCTGGCAGAGCAGCACCTCAAGGAGTCTGCTTGCTTTCCCCTGAGAAGTCATGGCAAAGGGTACCCAGTGCTTTGGGCTACACTCAGGATGCTTTCCCCAGCTCTGGGAAAATATAAAAGCAACAGACCAAAAAAAAAAAAAGAAAAGAAAAGAAATCTTCTTAAAAGAGAAAACAAATTTTCGGAAAAAATGACTATGCCTTCAAGTACTTTTTGGATGTCATTGCTGATCTGAAGCCATTGTATTAATTTAGAGCCATAAACCATAACTCCATTCAATCTAAAAATTGATCACATCTGGTATAGATGGAGACAAGCAGGCCTGGAGAAAAAATCGAGAAAAACAAACACAGGAGAGAAAAGGGGATTCCCATATTTCTCCTTGAGTTTTCCAAGAAAACAAAAGTTGTTCTCAGAAAAGAAAAAAATCCCCTCAGATTTTATCATGTCCCAAGTTTTACTGTGATCCAGAAAACTGTACTCACGAAAGCTCTGTCCTGCCCAATACCTACCACCCATTTTCACACTGGAAAGAATATCATGTTATCCACATGTCCTTCTCCCTCCCCAAATCAGAGTTCATCTGGCCACTGGGTGGAGGGGTAGGGCTCACTTTTGTCTATGGCAACCCCACCCAGACTAATGTGTCTCCCAGAGATGAAGAGTTGAGTTTTGGGCTGGAGTCCCAGTCAAAGTTTCTAGCTAAGACACATATACAGATAACTTTCCTAGGAAATTCTTAGAGCCATGTTATAGATACATGATTTAATAAAGATTTACTAGGTTTCTTCCATGGTAGGGTCAAATGAAGGCATGGAGGTATAATGGTGAACGTACCCCAGTGTTCTCCCTGAAGAATCCCAATGGAACCCGATGGGAGATGCCAACCAGCAAATCAGCAATGCTAGGGGTATACACAGGAGGCTCCCCTTGCTGGTGAACCTGGGGGTTGGATGGGTGGCAGTCATGGAAGACTTCCTGGAGTAGGAGTTGCATTCTGTGGGATGGAAAGCAATTAGCCAAGCAGAATGTAGAAGAAGGGCATTCACGGTAGAGGAAGCAGCATGTGAAAAAAAAAAAAAAAAAGAGGAAAGTAAAAGAGAAATCCCTTTTCTGACGTTAGAAATAGATAGTCGGACTCCATCATCAGAGAGAAGGTGGGAAGGGTGAAGATGAAGCTGGAGAGGAAGGCAGCTGCTCATGGGGAAGGGTTGGATTGCTGAATTTTATCTCATAAATCAGGAGTCAATAAATGTTTCTTGTAAAGGGACAAATAATACATGTTTCACATTTTGTGGACTCAGTCACAACTACTCAACACTACTACTGCAGCATAAAAGCAGTCATAAATAAAATGTAAACAAATGAGCATGCCTATGCTCCAAGAAAGCCTTATTTGCAAAAACAGGTGGTAGGCTGCATTGGCCTGTGGGCCCCTGTATTCCAACTCCTGCTGTAAACCATAATCACCCCAAAATAGGCTGACCAACTCATCCCACTTTGCCCAGGGCTTCCCCAATTTAAGCACTAAAAATCCCGCTTCCTGGAAAACTCCTCAGGCCCAGGTAAACCAGGACCATTGGTCACCCTTCCTAGGAAGGTTGTTGAAAAGTACAGGCTGCAGGTGAGCTTTGGTCTCCAGGGAGAGGTGGATCAAAAATCGACTATAGCTAGGGGAGCTACAGGGGATGGGGTGCCATCTGCAGACAAGAGAGTGATCAGATTAACACGTTAGATGGTTTGCTCAAGACCTCCACCTGACATGACATGAGAGCATGGTCAAGGGGCCTTTGAGAGGACAGATTCAGCCCACCTGGCCTGAGGCTGAACATTAGTTTATACAAATGATTTTTCTCTGAGTAATCTTTGTCACTAAAGAGAGAGAAGGGTCCACAGAATCCAAGTGATGGGCAACTTGAGTGGAACATAAGGAGGAGGAGGACCAGAAAGGAGCCAACCCCATCCCGCCTCCCTCGAGGGACCAAGAGAGGTCTGGGATAGGGGGTGGGGTTGGGGAGTGCACCTCATTGTTTATCTAGAGCAGCCGCACCCCAACCAATGCTCTTTCCAGAAATAGAGAGGGGAGTGAGTCTTGGACTGGAGTGGCAATTTGGATTTCCAGCTAAGGTACACATGCAGATAAAGAAAATAAGCAGCGTGGAAGATAAACTTTTGGGCTCAGATGTCAATTCTTGGAAGCTTTTCATGGTCAGCCTTATCAGCAATAGCTCTAAACAGCCAGGGCTGAAGTTTTCCTTTCTGAAGCAACAGGTGTTTGACTTCTGTTCAGAAATGGCAACTCTTTGACTTGGGCAAACAGAGTTTTCACTAAAAGGACTAATAGTACTCTCTTTACTTGGCTTAATCGGTTCCTTCTTAACTTCAGAGCCATGGGGGAATTTTCCATTTCGTTACAAATAGTGCTTCCTATCTCCTGGACTGATTGTTTCTCAGACAGGTGTGTCTGGTTCTAAGGACGTCAATTATGTGAAAACCGAGGCTTACAGTGCAGATAATTCGAATTACGTACAAATCTGAATGTTTAAACTGGAGGTAAACCCCTGGGCTCATGAACCATGAAGCCCTTTGGCTATTTAGCCAGCATTCTTTAGCTAGTGCCAAGTGAAGAACCATCAGAAATAAAAATAAAATATGGACGTATAAAGTACAGCATAGAAATATAGCCAACCCTATTTTAATAACTATGTGAGGTGCCAGCTGGGTCCTGGAAATATCAGGGGGAGCCCTTTGTAAAGCATACGATTGTCTAACCACTACGTATGCTCTATACTTGAATCCAATACAAAATAATATGGAATGGAAAAAAAGAAATAGAAGTAAAATATGTTTAAGCCACGGGAAAGTGAGCACCTTATATCGTCCTAGGCAGCAGAACTTGAAGCTGCCAGTGAATCACACTGCCTCGGTTGGACATGCCGCCTTGGTTCTCACTAGCTGTGTGGACTTGGACATGGTAGTTCATCTCCTCAAGCCTCCGTGTCCTCATCTGTGAACTACGTTGACCAACAATCCTTCCACAGGGTTGTTGTGAGGGGGAAAAAATGGTAATATATACCTTTACGTGCTTAGCATAGTGAACACATAATAAACATAAGCTCTATTATTACTTCTACTGAGCAAGTCATTGCATCTCAATGGGCCCAAGTTGTCTCATTAGTGAAATGAGGGAATTGACTGCCTTCTTTCTGTTAGTTGCTTACTTTCCACTGGATGCAGAAAAATCAGACAGAAGGGAGGGCAGGGCTTTGAGGGTAAAATAACCTTAGTCCCCGGAACAGCCCTCGGAGAGGAGCAGTCTATGAGAAGGCCATCAACGCAGGGATGGGCATTTCATTGATAAACAAATAGAGAGAAAAACCGGGGAGACAGTGGCAATAACATTGGTGGTATTTTCCTACTTTTAAAAGCCAATCAGAAGCTGAGATAGTAGACATGACTGGGAGGTATGTGCTCTAAACTCTTCACTGAAAATCCCTTTCATCTGGTAGGTTTTCGATCTCCTCCATATAGAGCGTGAATGAATTAGCAAAGGCAGTAATACACTGGACTCCATTTTCAGCATCAAAGGGGAATGGGTGGGTGCTGGAAACGTGAGAGGGACTTTGGGAGAAAGGGACTTTGGGAGAAACTCCCAAGTTATAACCCGAAGGACAGGGCTGCATGCTGTGCAGTATTCTAAGTCGTGATGACTTTCAAAATGGAATTCTACAACCGCAAATTACACCCACAAAGAAGAAATTAGTACCAATGTTGTCGCTGGTATTAATTTATTCCAGTGTTACCGAGCACCTCCAGGTACTGTGGTGAATACTGGGGAGACAGAAATGTTTTTGTTTTTACTTATTTAATTAAAAAAAATATTTTTTAGAGAGAGGGGAAGGGAGGGAGAAAAAAAAATCAATGTGCAAGAGAAGCATAAATCGGCAACCTCTTGTATAGGCCCCCAACAGGGTACCTGTCCCCCCCAACCCAGGCACGTGCCCTGGATCATGAATTGAACCAGAGACCTTTCACTTTGTGGAACAACACTAGACCCACGGAGCTACACCAGTCAGACCCTAAAGCAGCCCAGGCGTTCATAGAGTAGGCTTTACGAAGATGGCATCAAGTACACTATTCTAGCGGAGTTTCAGGATTGCTGAGACAGGAGGGTGCACAGGCAGGCCGCCCTGGAACACCTGGGAGAGGCACCCAGCCAGATTGGAAAGGACCTGAAAAAGCTCCTCAGTGGAGAGAGAGGCTGAGCTGAGTTTTGACGGAGGAATGGGAGTATAGGTAAGAAGTACAGGTAAGAAGGAGGTTCTTTTTCATTCTGAAGAAACAGGCATAGTGGAAACTTGGAACAAGGCAGCATTTTGCTAACAATGAACTTGAATTACAGAATAAGGGGAGGTGGGAGGGGGCTGGAGAGGTAGAGGGAGGGTTCATGATGGGCCTCGAATGAGAACAGCATTGTATAAGGGTCTTATTAATCAGCTTGGACGTCATCCTGTGGGCTACAAGGACATCACAGAGAAATTTGAATCAAGGGAATGACATGGTGTAAATTATATTTGAGAACCATGGCATTATAAAATGAGAGCTGAAAACAGAGATCAGTAGCAGATACCCTTTTAAAACTTCCTAAGTTTATTGATTTTAAAGAGAGAGAGAGGCTGAGAGAGAGAGAATTTGTTTTTTTATTTATTTATGCATTTATTGGCTGACTCCTGAATGTGCCCTGACTGGGGATCAAACTCGAAACCTTGGAGTATGGGGACAACACTCTAACCAACTGATCTACCAGCTAGGGCGGTGGCAGATATCATAAAGGGATGAGAAACTAAGGAGTGGCAAGAGAATGAAGAAGGGGAAGCAATTTGAGTTATCATAGGCAGTAGAATGATTGTACTATGAATTGCATATAGGAGTTGAGCAAAAGGGCCTAATGCTCATGCTGACATCAAGGATAATAATCCTGGTGGTTGACAAAGGGCAGATGAGACAGTCTGGGGTGATAGGTGGGGAAATATGAACAGAAGGTGGAGGACCAGCTGAGAGCTAACCAAGGAGAGGGTAGGGAAGAAGTATCCCGAGAATTAAGAAACAAAGCAAGAGAGTGGTCATAAACAATCAGAAAAAGCAAAGGTTTCATGTAGGAAGCCAACAGTGTCTCAGTACTGGAGTTAGTGATGTTCTGGGGATGGATAGAGACTAGGCACTTCAAAGAGAGAAGTGCCTCCAGCCACATTCTTTCTGAGAAATGGAATGGGGTGGGGAGCCCGAGGGCCACAGGCAAAGAAGAGCCTGGAGACAGGGCTGGAGGCCTCTGGAAACACCTGACAGCTGATGAATGTCCAAAAAAGACAGCATTTGATCCCGTCAAGAGCAGAGTCAATGGAGTGGTAGGGACGTGAGCCAGGCTGCAGTGGGCTGAGGGGTGAGTGGAGGGTGAAGAAGCAGGAACAGAATAGGAGCTGCTCTCAGGGGGCCTGGCTGTGAAGGGAAGAACAGATTTAAAGAGATACTGGGGTAAAGAGGGAATTGTTTAAAAAAGAACTTAAAAATGTTTTTAATTGGAAAAAAGCAAGATTGGGGGACCTTCATTCATTTGAAGAGGAGGGGAGACACCGACAGGGGGAGGCTGAAGGTAGGCTTGGACGTAAGGGATCCTCGCTGGTAATGGCCACGCCACCTCTCAAAGGAGTGAGCTCCTTGTCTTGATCAGAGCAGAACCACTGTCCACGGTGCTAGAGGAAGGGCTCTTTCTTCCATCCACCTCAGTGAACCCAGTGACACCTTCTGACTGAGACTCTTCAATGTGACAATGATTTGCTGCTCTTTTTGTATTTGTACTGCCATGCGCGCAGGTGGGACATTCAGAGAGATTGAAACTATGTCATGGAATTGATCATCCAGTTGGCAGTGGGGTGACCCAGCCCCGTGGCTACCTCCAGCGCCCTCTGATTCAGGCATCACAATGAATTAATTCAGCATAGAGGTCAGTATTAGGACAGCCATCTCCTTTACCACTTTGCCCCGCCTACCTTGGGGACGAGCCAGGCGAAGAGACTTCTCCCCAACTTCTACAGCAGTGCTTGGCTTCCACGTCTGTCATTTTAATTCAGCTTGACGCCATCCAATCAATCAAACATCCACGGAGTGCATGTCGCTTGCCAAGGTAGTGCGATGATGGGAACAGGCTTCCTGCTCTTCCCAAGTCATTCATCTTTTCTATGAACCGGAGATAAATAGAAATGCTCAGAACAACCAGGGGAGTGTTTATCCAACTATGTCCACAGAGCCCTTGCAGTCTGTGGAAGGGTTCCACGACTCAGGGACGGAGGAGGCCGAGGCAGTTAGGTTCCAGGCCGCCCCATCCCAGCTTCAACTCCAGTAGCTCTGCTGTCGTTTGTTTTATGTACGCAGAGGTCATGGGTTTTGACTGAACCAAGAGTCCAATTGCTAATGAAGCTTAACATCCTACTGAAGTAATGCTTCCTAAGGCAGATCAAAAGCATGAAATCAAGAGATGAATTTGGGCTTCCCAAACGCTATTCCTCGATTAATTCAGCCGAGATACAAACATAGGGCAGAGGCGTCCTCCCAGCTCCATGTTGGGCACCAGGGAACCGGGGAGAAGAAAGCCTGGTCCCTCCCCCGCAGGACCTCATAATCCGGTAATGAAGATAGGGAATGATCCCTCTCTGGGGTGTAAGTGGCATGGCCAAGGTGTGGTTTAAAGGGGGTGGAGACACAGAGGTGACAAGAATAAATGTGTCGGAGAAGTGATCTGTTCGAGCTGAGTCCCGAGATGCGGACAGGTTGCCCAGCCAGGGTGCACCCCTTCCTGGGGCGGGGCGGGAGGTGCAGGGGGGCAAAGGGCGAGTGAAAGGACCCAACGCCGCGCTCTGCGCACGTGTGGGGGCCCGCTGAGCGGGTGATCTGGGCCGCTTCCTCCTCGGGCTGCACCTGGGCCTGTAGAAGCTCCAGAAGCCCTCGCACTTCCCAGCCCCCCTTGTCCAGCAGGGGCTCCAACCGCCGTGTCCTTCCGAGTACTGCCACCTAGTGGCCATGCGCTGTTTCCCAGCAGAATCTCAAATCTGGACGCGGGCAGAGAGTCACCTGTCTCCTTCCCACTGCCCTGAGTTGAGGAAGCTGTGGACTTGTAACAGCGACCAGGGGCTTCTCAGAAGCGTACTTTGTGGGAGCTGGGGCTGGAATGGAACCTCGCTCTGGGGACTGCAAAGGCAAGCCAGTGGAATCTGGTCTCAAACCCTGCCACAGCGGGTTTGACAGGCTTCTGCTGAAGGTCGGAAGACTCAACTTGGTGGACGCCTTGGGGTGTGCTTAAAAGCCTCGTCCCCGGCTTTGGTGGGTTGGGGACAGCTTGTGTGGGAATAAGTGGCTAAACCAAAGGGAATAGAAGAGATTACCCTCCACCCCAACACCCATCCAGCCTTCAAACAGATCCCTTATCAATGAGAAAATGTGTCTAGAATCTGGGGGTGCACAGGGACTGGATTCTTCAGACAGAGTAGGGAAGGCAAGCTTGTGGATTCAATCCCCAGTCACAGCACATGCAAGAATCAATCAACCAATGAATGAGTCAGTGGGTGGAACAACAAATACAAATGGGGCTCTCTCTCTCTCTCTCTCTCCCCCCCCTCTTCCCCCCTTCCTTCCCCTACCCTCCTGGGAAAAAAAAATCAAAGAAAAAAATTCAAAGAGAAGGGGAGAGGCTCTCCAGCCACATCTTTTCCAAGAAATGAATGGGGGTGGGGAGCCCCAGAGCCACAAGGAATGGGGAAGAGCCTGGGGACAGGGCTAGTGACCTGTGAAAACACCTGCCAGCTGCTGAATGTCCAAAACAGTGCATTCAAATAAAAGTCTCTGTGCAAGCTGACCGTTTACGTGCAACTTGTTTCAGAAGCCCATCTGGGGTTACAAAACCTACTGTGGTTTCGCCCTGTTCTGTGGCAAAGTTACGTGTAGGTATGAGCACACTGCATGGTGTTTGCATATACTTTATATGTCACAAGTCTATATACGCATATGCACAAATAAATGCCTAACTACATACATATGATTGTTTTATGCCCAGCAGTAAAGCAGGATAGATTTTTAAGACTTTGCAATACAAATTATAGGAACAGTAAGACCAACATGGTTGACATGGTCAACAGACAATAGGAAGTAGATAGCAAAGGCGGTGGGAGAAGAAAATCTATACACCAAACAAGAGCTTTGGGCAGAGGACTGCAAGGTTGAGCCTAAGCTTTGAGCTGAGCATCCCATCAGCCTGGGAGGGAAAAAGAGTTGCGGCTGTTGAGCCCTGAATGAACACAGGTGTTTCATGTGTTGCCGTGGTAGGTACTATCAGGTAGCTCTCTAGACCTCCATTTTGCAGGGGAATAAACTAAGGCTCATAGGGGTGACTGGACTTCCCTGAGGTCACACAGCTATTACATGTCAGAGTCATTCTATGAAATGGTAGGCCCCAAGTGACTTCACTGGCATCCTACTTTGTTTACCTCTAAATCTCAGAGCTGTCTCTACTCCCTCTGACTTTTTCTCCAAGTAATCCCAGCATGAGGGCTCTGGCACAAAGACAAAGTTTTCTTGCCAGGAGTAGGAAGGGCCAGGCTTGCTGAGGGCTTGTGAGAGAGCTCTGGCCAAGGTGGGCACACGGGGGAACTCCCTACCCACTCCCCATGGAGAAAGCTCCTTGAGTCAGGTAGCATGGCTGGGCACCAAAGTCCTGGAGCCCCTCCGTGTCCCCATCAAATGGAACGCACAGAGGGAGGGGAGGAAGAAGGGAAGGGAGATGGGGGCTGCTTCTGATTAGCTTGCGTCTTCTGCCAAAGTGGGTTGTCCTCTCTCTGTGGACAATTAAGTGGTTCTCACGGACCTACCATCTGGGCTCAGCAAAGTGTGGAGTGGCAGCTCCTCTCTCTCCGCCCTACCCCACCCCAGTTCAGGGAGCAGGCCTGTGAAATGCACGTACCTAGCCCGTTCCCCACGTCCAGCCCTTCTTCCTTCTCTGGGGTGGCTACTGCTAACCAGCCCTTCAGCCCCACTCTTCTCAGCCCAGCACCACACTTCCAGCGGCCCTTACGACAGCCAGGGAGCCACCCCTGCCACCGTGCTGAACCTTGCGACAGGGATGGTGGCCCCAATGATGAAAGCAGCTTTAACTTATCAATCACTCCCAGGGAAGTTCCTGGGGAAATGAAGCCCTGACTCAGTCATGGTTTACACAACAACCTCATTCCTTGCCACCGCCGTTGCTGCTGTGATTTGAAGGGGACTGATGTGTGGGCTGTGATAGAGCCATGGGTTTGGACAGAATCATCGAGTGGGAAAGGAATGCCTAACTTACTTGTCCTGCCTTCTCAGGCCTCATCTTCCTCACCTGCAACTTTCAGGGCCCACAGACCCTGACCTGGCCCGTCTCTTGGTCAGGAAGCAGAAGTGGCCAGGTAAGCAGACAGAGGACCCGTTAGGTTTATGAGCAGGGTGCCCTGAGAATATGGAAGTGAGAACAAACTCTGGGACACTCCTTAAAGGCTGCAGAAGAGCTGGTCTGGCCCTAGAGGGGAGAGGTAAGCGGAAGAGAACAAAATAACAACTGTTGCAACTTTTGTTTTGCACAACACTTTCTACCAAATAATCTCATTAGATACCCAAAACAACTCTGAAGTGGGGAAGGTCCACAGAAGGTACCTCATAAAAATTTTCTAAGCGACTCAGTATTCCTTTTAGAGTTAAGGAAACTGAGGCTCTGGTGAAGGTCACAGAACAGGAAGCAGACAGGCGGGGCCCAGACCTGGGTCTCTCACGTGGAACCCTGAGCACGTCCCACCCTGAGACCCAGCATTTGGAGTCTTCCTGACTCCAAAAAAATGTCTTTGAAGATTTTCAAATGCTGTGTTTATCTTGCTGATAATTTAACAAGCTGATAGGCGCACATTCTGAGTCACCACCGTAACTCCTCAGGGCCAACCCCACAGAGGAGTCTGGTGCCCGCATCTGTGTCTATGTGCGTAACCACAGAGACAGCTCACCCTGAAGTGTAATGAGGAAAAAAGGAGCAGAGGTTGGTGCATGAATTAAGCCTGTCACTCCCGAAAGCTGAATGTCCTCTGTAAGAACGGAGGTCCACAGTCGCCTGACTAGAGAAACATCGTAGAAGAAATACAATAGTACTAAAGTCATGTTCACTGCAAAAAGAGCCAGCAGCAGGAGTTAACATATTTATGTTGCCAGTGACAATTGCATTTTTGCCAAACAATATCATTAGTCACATTAAATTAACCCCAACTGGCTTAACCAATAAAGGCAAAAATGTTTTTGTTCCCATAGCTGAAAACTCGCAGAGCATTGTGACCTCAGGATCAATGTGTCCAGGTCCATTTCTCTGGGGCAGTCTCAGCTCTGGTCCCTTCCACGTGTCTGCTGTGACTGCAGGCTGATTGCTAGCTGTCCCCTAGCAGTAACTGGGTTGGCCTCATGCTTCTTTGTCTACGTCCAGGGGCAGATAGGAAGCACCTCTCCCGATAACATGCAATCAGTCCTGAGTTTTGCACTAATTGGACCATTCTTAAACTAACCCCTGTGGCTAGAGGAATGTCATGAAGATTGCTTGGGCCTATTAATAGCAAGAAGAATGAATGAGTTGAGCCTGATGGCTGAAAGCAAGTAAAGCCAGCCTCACAGAGAGGACTGTTACCCACATGCGAAAGAAGACAAAGGACGTTGAAGAACAAATACAGGGTCTGCTATATTGGGTGACAACATTCTAGAAAGGGAAGTGCCATAGGCAAAGGCCCTAAAAGGGAAGGGTTTTTTGTTTGTTTGTTTTGGTTTTGTTTTTTTTGTTTTTTTAGCACATTAGCGAAATGGAGAAAAGATCTATGCATGAGATGACGCTGTAGGGGAACGACCTCAAATAGCACTCTACGCCAGTTGTAAGAAATTGGGATTTTTTTCTTCTAAATGCATTGAAGAATTTTACGCAAAGGAGGGACATAATCTTTTACTACAACTCTGGCTGCTATGTGGAAATGGGTTGGGAGGGGTAAGAAAAGAGAGGAAGCGATTGAAATGACCCAGGCAAAATAAATGTACTACAGTGCTCAGGAGGCTCACGTGCCAGGACCTGTGTCCACACAGACCTGTTTGCAAATGTTCCTAGCAGCACTACCTGTAATAGCCAAAAACCAAAGACAAACAGAATGCCCATTAACAGGTGAATGAATAAGCAAATTGCGGTACACGATTCAGCAATAAAAAGGCGCGAGCCATTGGTGCACACAATAACACAGATGAGTCTTGGAAGAATAAGGCCGGTAAAAGAAGCCAGGCAAAGGAAACCATGGTTAAACTGACATAAAACTATAGGCAATGCAAACTAAGGTATAAGGACAGAGGGTAGATCAGTGGTTGCCTGGAGGATCACAAGGGATGTAAGAAAACTTTGGGGGGCAATAGACATGTTCATTATCCTGATTGTAGCCATGAGATATGTCAAAAATTGTGAGATGTGACACATTCAATATAGGCAGCTCGTGGTACGTCAACTGTAACTCCATAAAACTGTTTAGCAAAACTCAATTTAGCAAATCTTTTCATTCCTTCATCTAAATGTCTTATCTTTTAATGAAAAATTTCTGTAAGTGGAGTAGTTTTGCATCAAAAGTGGCCACCGTATAAACTCAATACTCACTGGCCGTCAAACTGGGTGTCAGGCCAGCTGATGGAGCAGAGCTGGGCAGCCCAGATGCCTGCATGATGAATGCTTTACTGGGGAAGGAATGCACGACCTTGTGCTCTCGAGGCCAGCGCTCCTCCAAATTGAATGAGCATTAAAATTGCTTTTGAGCTGTGCTGTCTAATGTAGGAGCCACTAGCCACATGTGGCTATTTACATTTAAATTAACATGAAAGAAAATGGAAAAGTTAGTTCACACATCATTTATCCATAGCCAGCCAGCTCTGTACGGGGCAGAGCAGATAGAGAACATCTCCATCACTGCAGAAAGCCCCGTGGGACACTGTCACCCTGCAGCCTTGCTTCTCAAGCGTGTGGTCTGTGAACCACCAATGACTTTACCTGGGAGCTTGTTAGAAGTGCCCAGCCCCCCTCCTCAGAGGACTTTTATGCACATTTAAATTTGCGAAGTCCTGATCAAGAGAGTCTAGAGACAGCTACCCAGTGGACTTTGTTGTCCAAGGGATTTATTGTTGCATGCCAGAGCAAGGAGTTTGGGTTTTTCCCCTGAGCTGCTAACTAGGAGCTGAACAGTTAGGGACAGCAGCGATTCTCAGCTGTGTCCTTTCTGGGCAGAGCTAGGACCCTGTGGGGCAGGTGCCCAGGAAGGTAAGGTTTGTTCATAGGTGACCCATTGCTTAGCCAAAGTCAGGAGCGGGAGCAGCAGGCCCAGAAGGAATGGTAGATACACCACAATTTCCCTTTCATAGGCAGGAAAGGGACGGTGGGGTCCCTAAGCAGGCTGTGGACAGCCATCAGTTTGCTTACACACCTGTCTGCTTCTGCTCCGGCCGCAGAGTCCCCAAATCTGAAAGCTGGAAGGGTCTTCAGCTGCAAACCTCTCCCCATGTCACGCAATGATCTCAGAGGTGCTAACAGTTCCCCAGAGCATCCTTCCTTTGTCCTATAGTCACAAGCCTCTACCATGCATCAGGTTCTGTGCTAGGTTATGGGACTTTGCACATTTGAGGTGGCTGACCCGGGAGGGTAGAGATAGGCACCCCTAGGACTTGAACATTTGGGGTGAATGCCTGAAGCCCAACGGCACTCTCCTACCCATCTTTCTCTCCCTTAAAACCCCAAATAAATGGGTCAGTTATCATTTCCTATTTGTTGAATCACAACCATACACTTGGGCAAACCTCAAAATGGGACCTCTGTTCTCCTAGGCTCCCTCATGTCCATGTGGTGTTGTTAAAGGTGATGGATCCCCTGTGATGGCTTGTGGCCACCCTTATTTCTGAACCCTCCGACTCCCCCCTCAGAGAGTGGCTGGTTTTGGGTTTCAGGTCACTTTCTTGGCTGCTCTGACCTAGGTGATTTCTAGATCCCTTTGGTCATTGCTCTCAGGCCTGCTGGGTAAACTCTTTGCTGGAGGGTGTGTGCACCCTATCTACAGTGGATGCGCTGTCTACATTTGCTTGACATTTGTTTGTTCCTGCGTTTAAATCATTAGCGAAGACGTTAAATAAAACCAGACCAGATCCTGCTCTCCAGGGAAGCGCCCTCCGTCCCCCACACCCTTCACTGGAGCTGTTTCTGGGTATTTATATCATTATCCTGCATTTATGATGGTCCCGCCAGTCGTTGAGGCCATGTGACCACGTTCTCATCCAGCACTATCTGAATTGGGCTTAGGGTAGAAGTGGCGTGGCAGGCGGAGAAAACCCTTTACGCCGTTCCAAATCCTTTGCTAAAGACCTGGCCGCGCTCTGGTTTTCTCTTCTGCCGAGTTTCTTGAACTCGCTCCCTTCCATAAATCCTTTATGACTTTATCCTTTCCAGATGTTGATGGATTTTCACTGTTAACATCTGTTTTATTACTGTGACTATCCAATTCACTGGCCAGTAAGTTCCACAATTAGCTTTCTTTTTTGAACATTAACACCATATTTATGGTCTCTTCTCATTCCCTGTCTTTGATTTTCAACTCTCTTTGTAGATCCCCAATAATTGTTCAAACTTGTTATACTTTAACTCAGGCTGATGATGCTCAGGGCTGTTGGTGACAGATTTGAGTATTCATGGAGGTGTGGCATATTCTGAATTTGGAGCGACCGTTGCTTAATCTATGTTGCTGGTTAATTGTCTCCGATTTTTTTTTTTTTTTAAGTCTCCTTCAGATAAAAAGAGAAAAGAATAATTTCAACAATGACGCTAATTATAACTCTACTTAACTTGGAAGCCACTTACCTAGCCATTCAAGTATCTAAAATAAGCCAACACATGCAAAAAATCTGAAACAGAACCTGGAAATTAGCAGAAAAGCCACAGAGAGGCCCCGAAAGATGTCCTGAAGGCCACATATTAAATGACACCAATCTTCATCGCTTCCTGAGTTCTTGGTGTTACCTTTGTAGTTTTCCTGTGTGGGTCACAGACAGCAGGATATGGGTTCTCTCTACTTTGGCTGAGGACCGCCTCTAGTAGGTAACTTCAGGCCCACCTTGCATAAGGGCCTTCTACCTGCAGGCTTGACCAACACTGTTCAATTTGCAGAAGGAAGTAAGCCTGGTGCTAGATGAGAACACTATTCAGACCAGTCCACTTCATCAAAACCATAGTCCATATAGCTGATAGCATTTTTTTTTTTTTTTTAAACTCCTGGAACTCTGTTCTTCCCATCTTCGCTTAATGAATCCTATTCATCTTCTGAAATCTCCTGACTTCCCAGTCACCTCAGAACAAATGAGCAAATCAGAAGGAAAGACCGTGGCTGCTGTCAGGAGCCCCTGTAAGAACAGCAGGAACTGAGAGCTGCCGGGGAAGAAATAGAAAATCAAGAAGTAAACTTAACCCCAAACCTCTGGAGGCTTAAAAGTGTGAGAGCCATTTAGTATAGGGGCAAATGACTCTGTAAGTCTACAATTGAAAGTCCTCTGCTGGGATGCTATTTAAGAACAAGACAATAAAATGATAATGATGACTTCAGTCCAGAGAAAACAAGTTCAATTAGGTTTAGCAATTATATTTAAGGGATTAAGGAAGTATGCCATTCATTTTTAAATTAGTAGGTAATAGACGCACACCATTCAAAATTCATATGGTACAAAAGAGTACATAGTGAAAAGTAGTTGCCCACAACTTTATTCCTTCACCTCCAAGTCATCCTCCATGGGTACAACCACTGTAACCAATCTCATTTGAACTTCCCCTGGGAGATTCTAAGTGCCTTTAGAAAAGTGTGTTTTATAAATCATTTAAATTTTTTAAAATTCTAATCAGTAAGCTTAGGGGAATCTGAACAATTCACTCAGGTGAAACTGCATTATTTCCCAACAGTTCAGGGCGAATTAGGCATCACTGGGTGTGAATTCTGTTTTCTAACTTTTCAGATTATTGGGGCAGAAAAGGGCCATGGTTGGCCTCCTAGACAGTTGGAGAGACCTTGTCTGGGCCTCTGCAGGAACGGGGGTTTTCTCACTGTTCCCATTGCCTGTAATAAAAGCTTTTCTCAACTCCATCCCCCCAGCTTTCATTTACAATAAATATTTTATTTGTTAATTTTCAGAGAGGGGCAAGGGAGGGAGAAATGGAAAGAAAGATTGATGTGGGAGAGACACGTTGATTGGTTGCCTTTCGCACACCCCCAGCTGGGGACCTGGCCCGCAACCCCGGTGTGTGCCACCACTGGGAATCGAACTGGCAACTTTTTGGTTCACAGGCCCACACTCAATCCACTGAGCCACACCAGCCAGAGCTTTTCCTTAATCCTACCAAGTTCACACGCAAGTGATTTGGGGCAGGGGTGGGGGGATGCACCCTGCTCTAAGGACAGGTTGAGATGTAAAAGAAGTTTAATTATGACCTCTGTCTATAGTGACATTAGAATTTAATTTGTACAAAATTCTGTAACATAAGGTATTCTCTATCAGAGAATAGAGAAAGCTAGGAGAAGAGAGATTACTTAGAGCTGAAGGAATCCAGGAACCGTCCACAGAAGAGTAGCAGTTGAAATAACCCTGCAGAGAAAAGTAGGGCTACAACAGGACCGAAGGCAGAGAACAGCCTAGGAAGAAGACAGAGCACAAGACATGGAGGTTGCAAAAGAGCACTTTGAGCAGAACGGTCAATGGGGTGGTGATCTGGTGTCCATTCGCTTCCTTAAACACTCCGGGCCTGCTCCCAGAGATCAGAGCTATCCTGGCCATCCACCCGTGGATCCAAGGAGTGCCTGGGAGTGAGCAGTGATCACGTCCAATAAGGTGGGGGAATTAAGCCGATTTGTTTTCAGAAGCCAACTATCTCCTCCAGCCTAACTCCTGCCAGTCTGCTCTGGGGAGCTCTGCTGGTCTAGTGGCCTAAGCCATGAGGCTAGTCACAACTCCGTGTTTTCCTGGAATGATCCCTCGTTCTGTGGAATTCTTGGAGGAATATGCTTAGAATGTCCCAGAATGCCAGGCCATCTGCTCACTTTGGGTTGGGTTGGCTCACTCCTCCGAGGCAGAGTGAAGCAGCTCCGAAGCAGCACTGAGAGCCAGGGAAAGGGGACAATGCCAAAAGGTGGGCTTTCCTGGAAATGGGCTTACATTTTTCTGATAGAGTTCCTTCCAAGCTTTCCCGGGGGTAAGAATGGCCTGAGACCATGTGTTTGACATTTCCCTCTGGCAGAGTCCCATCAGAGCTCTCATGTAGAAGATAGATCTGATTTATGAGGCAGTTAGGCAAATTCTTTTGTTTTAGGCAAGAGGGGTGCTTTCATAGATATTGGGGTTCTTGATTCCTTTGTACTCAGTCTACCCCCATTAAGTCCCCAGCAGAGAGAGCACAAGAGAAGCATTTGCCTTATTAGAAGACAAAGGTCTATTTTGTTGTATTTTTTATCCCAGAAACATACATTTACAAACCTCAGAAGAGAACATTGGAGTCATCTAGTTTAAAACTCTACTTTATGTAATCCTGGACATGCTTCTAAATTTTAAGAATCATAAGACTAGAAGACCATATTTGTCTTACTTCCTGGTGTCTGGTTCATGGTAGGTGTTCTGTGAGTGATTGTTGAATGAAGATGGTTCAATTTCACTTGAATGTTTCCAAGGACCATGTTCAATCTATTTTGAGGCAGCCCATCCTGTGTTTTTAAACATTCTTTTTCATGGGGAAAATATTTTGAAAGTAATAAATTAATGTATTTTTAAAAAATTTAAGTTTACATGATCACGTTTCTTTGCAGCCACCATTACAGTTCTAGGGAAAGGAAGGGGTAAATCATTCCTTGGAAGGAAGAATAATAAAGTGCAGTAGGACTTCCATAGAACTGAAAATAGAGGGAGAAAAAAGGAATAAATAAAAACTAACAAAACTGGTAGCCCAAGTTAAGGGCAAAGATGTGTGGGGAGAAAATGTTGAATATCAATTTTTAAATTATTTTTATTGCAATATAATTGACATATAACATTATTTAAGTTTAAGGTGTACAGCATGTTGATTTGATATCTGTGTATCAATTTTTGAATCAGTTGGTCAATTTCTACAACAGACCCTATTGATACTTTGTTTGCAATGGTATTGATTCTTACAGATTGATTTGGTGAAAATGGACATTTTCATAATATTGAATCTTCTCATCCGTAAGTATGGCATATCTCTTCATTTAGTTAGGTCTTTAATTTTGCTCAGCAATGTTTTATAGTTTTCAGTGTACAGAGCTGTACATCTTTTGTCAGATTTATTCCTAAGTATTTTATATTTTGATGCTGTTACAAATGGCACTTCAATTTCAATTTGAGTTTTGTTATAGTATTTGGAAATAAAACTGACTTTTGTAAATTAACCTTATACCCTACAAACTTGCTAATCTCATTTTTTTAAATTCCAGTGGCTTTTTTTTTTGTGTGTGTGAATATTTAGGGTTTTGTACACCAGTGATCATCTAACTATGAATACAGGCCGTTTTATACTTTCTTTCCAATTCCATGCCTTTTCATTTCTTTTTCCTTTCTTATTGCACTAGCTAGGACCTCAACTATAATGCTGAAGAGAAGAAATGAGCGTAGACATTCTTACCTTTTCCCCAACTTCAAGAGGAAAGCATTCAGTCTGTCACCATGATATATAAAGTTTAGCTGTTTTTGTAGATGTCCCTATCAGGCTGAGAACATTCTCTTCTATTTCTAGTTTTCTGAAACTATGAATCCTAAATGAAGGATATTTCTTCTCCAAGTGCATCTTCTCCATGTATTGAGATAAAAACATAAATTTGCCTTTGTTAATATGATGAATTATATTGATTGATTTTCAAATGTTAAATGGGGTAATCCTGAGATAAACCCCATATATTTAAGTTATATTGTTATTTTGTTAAGAATTTTCTATCTGTATTCATGTGGGATAGTGGTATGTATTATTAAATTTCTTTTACTGATTTTGTATCAGTGTAATACTAGTCTTGTAACATGAGTTGGTAAGCATTCTCTCCTCTTCAATCCTGCACAGAATTGATATTGTTTTTTACCTAATTGTTTCATATAATTCTTTAGAAAAGCCATCTGGACTTATAGTGCGTGTGTGTGTGTGTGTGCGTGCGTGCGTGTATGTGTGTGTGTGTGTGTGTGTGTAGCATCAGTGTATGGAAAATCCTTTCTCAGCCTTATAAGAAATTCAGTCTGGGAGGGTGGCCTGGGGGTGCTGACCAAGAGCAAAATAGAAAAACCACAAATAAGATCCAGATGGTACAAATAGCCTCCGTTTATTTTGGAAAAATAATGTTACATCATCATGATACATACCTAACTTTTGTGTTTCCAATTGGACAGGCCAGCTAGTTGAGCTGTAATCCAAGCCATGGCCACAGCTGTTCTGCCAGTGATGGATTCACCTGGTTTCCTAGTTTTACTCTTCAGGTGTGCCTTGCATTTGAGTAACTGAATCATTAAGAGCTCCGCATTGGAAGTGCTGGAAAGGTAGAGAGGCTAGTTAGTTTACATTAAAAGTGATCAGAATCAAAAGAATTTTTATAAAGTGACAGATGATAAGTTTAATAGCAAGAGTATCTACTAATACCACTCTCCTGCATCTGTAGAAATAATTCTCCATCCTAGGAAAGGAGGGATCCAAATTTTGGTAGAGAAGAACCAGGAAACCTAGGCACATGAGGCATTTCCATGGTCCTGGGCCGAAAAGACAAATGAGAGAAAGGAAAGGGAAGGGCCTGGAAATTGCCAGCACCAAGAAGAGACTCTGGGGAAGGAGTGAAAGGAATAAACAGTGTCATGAAATTAACAGTCCTGCCTTGAGCCAGGCACAGGGCCTGGCAGGCAGAAGAGCAGACCGTGCCCCAGCCACGGCCAGCACAATGACCAGTCACCATGTTGCCCCTCACCTCACCTTCTGCACAGAGGCAGAGCTTGTCTATGATGGCCTGCAGGCCAACTGTGGTCTACAGAAGTATTCTCCTTGGTCTACCCAGTGATTTTTAACCATCACATATGCTAAAACAGCCCAAACAGAAACTTAGATTCTCAGTTACTCTTAAAAGAAAAACAGAAACAAAAACAAGAATGAGCAGGTAAAGCTGAACTCATATTCCAGGTGGCATTAAAGGGCCCTGGTTTAGTGGCGGCCCAATCATTAATACAATGAAATGCGGTGCTTTGGAAGGAGAGAAGCCAGTGAGAGATAAAGCCCACTGGTGAGAGTTTAGTCCTAGAGAGGCAGGTCCAGAAAGGATCTCACCCTGCTGGAGGACAATTGGAACAGGGAAGGGAAATACGAAGCAAATCTGAGCTCAGATGAGGCTCTTGTTTATTGGTATAACATATGTCCTATTTGGATTATGCCCCGAGTCAGCCCC
Organism: Noctilio leporinus; assembly: GCA_004026585.1. Taxonomy (NCBI): domain Eukaryota; kingdom Metazoa; phylum Chordata; class Mammalia; order Chiroptera; family Noctilionidae; genus Noctilio; species Noctilio leporinus. Next base: position 77,509 of record PVIW01004508.1, read on the forward strand.
ACTTCCCTGATCCTCCTACCATGGACCCTGGGGGTCCTGCAGCTGATCCATTGACATAAAGAATGACCAGACCCTGACAGCACTTGGCCCTGTGGCAGAGGGAACGAGGATAACAAGGAGCATGCCACTTCCTTCTTTGGGATCAGTATCACCCAATAAACAAGCAAATCACCACCCTCTTTAGAGTGTGTGGTCTAAAGAATGTTTAGTTTATTTGAAACTTGTGCATAAGCCAAGGGATATTTGGCTCAGCCAGTCCAGTTGTTCTTCTGCAACCCCATACCGAGTTTGGGCTTTATCCTCAGGGCAACGGGAAATACTGGATAATTTTAAGAAGAGCAATGATGGCAGCAAACAAACATGAGTTTCAGAAAAATCAACTCTGGCCGCTGTGTGCAGACTAACCTCCCTGTGGTGTCTAAGGCAACAGCTGATGGTGCCCTGAAAATAGTCTTCTGTTATTTTTACCAGATCCTGCTCTCTTGTCAAACATCAGATGGATCAACCAAGGCCCACAAACTTTCATGCAGCTTGTTTAGCATATTAGATAAGCTAAGGGTCTACTGAAGCCATCCATTTATAAAAGTATAAGGATGTGTAGTTTACAGAGTTAGAATCAAACCTGAGAGGTTCAGGTTAATGGGCAAGAATTGGAGCCCACCAGTTAATACAAACTTTGAGTAGTGCTAGTGGCAAAATATGTTCTGATTCTTTACTGTCATTAATTGATGCAAGTAACCTGTGTAAGAAGTGTCAGTGGGTCAGACAATGACCCCAGAATTTCAGAGCCGAGGAAAGCGCAGGTGTACCTGCCAGGCACAGACTTGTATCTGTATCTCTTTCAAGCAGAACCACGCCTTGGACCAGTAGCATAAATATATTCTCACTGCTGGTTATAAATCGAGACCAGTGACCTCTTGCAAGTATTTATTGCACCCAGGCATTCTGGAAGCAATAAGAATTTTATAATAAAACTTAAATCTGATCCATATTTAGGTCACAGTGAAGGTGGGGGATCCTCTACCTTGTTCTCTTGTACCAGTCAGCTCATCCAGGTGTATTGGACACAGCCTGGGAAACTTTACAAAGATGGTGTAAGTGTAAGGGACTTGGGAGTCTCTAGGAAGGAGACTGCTTTGCCTAAAACACGCAGGCCCGCAGCAGGGGTGGGCAGAGCACCCTCACAACATTCTTCGTAGGTCAGACCCCTCACCCATCTTGCGTTGATGTCCTGGGCCCAGTGACATCAGTTCTGACCTTTCCAGAGGTTGCTAAATCAAGTCCTTCAGAGACTTGCGGTGAAATTCCCTGCTGGCTCCAGCCTCTCAGCCATGATAGCTCCAGGCCTTTCCAGGCCTTCCTGTTCAGCTGAGCCCTCTAGAGGAGACTTGAACAATTCTTCCTTTTGTCTCCCTCTGTTTGTGAAAAGGCCTTACTTCCTCCAGGACATCTGGGTCCCCTCCCTGCTCAGAGGAAACTCTTGCCCTCCACCCACACATAGGGCTGCAAGTGATAGGTTCACAGCAGGACAGCTGGTTTAGTCATGCAATCGAAAACCGCTAGGTACTCCAATTAAACTTAGGCCAGTGAAATATGAAATGTGCTCTCGTGTTTGGCACGATATAAGCTTCTATGATCATAAAACTTAGAATTTACATTCTTGTAGCATGGCATAAGCCCCAAAGAAGTTGAGAACTGAAAATCCAAACCAATTTGGCCTGTTTGGGATGATCATGTGTCTCTAACACAGTCCACCAGTCCAGCAAGGAGTGGCCAGCAGGGTTCTGCAGGGCGGAGCTCACGCGTGGTCTCACCTCGTGGCCTGCATACAGACCCTGCTCACACTGATGCCTAAGTGTGTGTGTATTGATTTCAGAACTGAGAGCCTTGAAACAAAGCATCCTCATGGCGAGCCTACGATTTCCTATCCTGCAGTATGAAGTGGCTCCCTTTCAAACATTTATGAGCAACATAAATTTTTCAGTTCATTTTCCCAAGGGAATCATAACAAGTGCTGATGAAAAGGATTCATCCAGAGAAATAAAAATATCTCAAGTCATTATTAATTAAAAGGAAATGTACAAAGACATATAGCACTTCGGTGGGGAAGAAGGCATTTCAACTCTGAAACATAACAGAGCCTGCCAACTCTCAATGGAGAGGGGGATTCAGTTGAACCCACAAGGTCTGATCAGAAAAGAGCTTCAAAGAAATGGGAGTGAAACAGCAAGAGTTAAGTGAGAATGCTCTCAGAGAGGTTTTCTGAGGCCAGTACTAACAAGCTGATGACAGTGAGGCTCATCCCCATGAGAGAATTTAAGATGATTGAAGATTGACACACCCAGAGTTAGCAAATGAGCACAATAAGTAGGCAATAAGAGATATTAACTCAGTTCTTAAATAAATTCTTCTTGGGGGTCTGTTGGATGACATATGCTATGTTTTGTTAGCAAAAGTCAAGCTAGACCAAGAATGGGAGCAAATATATACTAATTCAAACCTTCTACAGAAGATGGAAGCAACTCAACTATTCATCAACAGATGAATAGATAAACAAAAAGTGGTCTAAGCATGCGATGGAATGCTGTTCGGCTTTAAAGAGCAAGGAAATTCTGATGCATGCTGCAACATGGATCCACCACGAGGACATTATGCTCGGTGAAATAAGCCAATCACAAAAAAAACAGACAAATAATGTAAGAATGCACATGTATCAGGTTTTGAGAGTAGTCCGGATCATAAACAGAAAGTAGAAGGCTGGTTGCTAGGGGTTGTGGGGAAGGGAAATGGAGTGTTATAAGCTGAATGTTTGTGTCCCTCTAAAATTCATATGTTGAAATTCTAACCCCCAATGTGATGGCATTAGGAAATGGGGTCTTCAAGATATTATTAGGTCATGAGGATGGTGCCCTGATGAATGGGATTAGTGCCCTTATATAAGAGACCCCAGAGAGCTCTTTCTACCGCGAGAGGACATGGTAGCATGACAGCCTTCTATAACCCAGGAAGTAGGTTCTCATCAGACATTGAATCTGCTGGTGCCTTGACCCTGGATTTTCCAGTCTCCAGAACTTTGATAAATAAATGTTTGTTTTTCGATCCATCCCATTCAGTCTATGGTATTTTTGTTATAGGAGCCTGAATAGGTTTAGCATTTCAGTTTTGCAAGAGAAAAAGAGTTCTAGAGATTGGTTGCCCAACAGTGTAAATATACACAACACTACTGAACTGTACACTTGAAAATGGATAAAACAGTACATTTTATTACATGTATTTTACCACAATGAAATTTTTAAAAAACATATCAAGCTACATATTTTATATAGGGACTGTTTATTATATATCAGCTATACCACAATAAACCTGTCATTAAAAAAAGAAAAAAGAATAAAACCAGTAATTCCAGTTCAGGTCAGCAAGGATAAGCCCATTTGGTCTGCATGGTCAGAGAAGGCTGCAGCACAGATCCACACGGAGCACCTATACTAGGAGGGTATGAATGGACTAATGAAGTTAATTCTGTGAAGTATTTGACACTAATATTCTCTTACACATATTGTAATATCTTTTCTGTTTTAAATCCACTTCTAATAATTTAATCAGTTCAGGTACTCATTTTCTCTTATTTATATTTTTTCAGTAACTTCCTAAACCACTTCCCCACCTGAGTAGTATGTCAATGGGTTTGGTGAATAGAGACTTTGGAAAGTGCAATTTCAGTAGAAGAGGAATGATATAGATTGTAAGACATAATCATCATCACTAGAATTTATTAAGCTATGATCTCATTTATCCCTATTTACTTAACCTTTACAAAAAATCATATAATATTATACCTACTTTACGTATTAAGAGTCAGGTGTTCAGAGTAGTTGAACAATTCATCCAAAGTCTGTAGCTGTTGTGCAAGACAGAGTCATAGAAGAAGAGAGAATTTCACTCAGACGTTCAAATGAAAGTGATTTTAATGAATGGACCATTTTCAGAGGTGTAGGCAGGGTTAAGGAAACCAAGAAGGAATGTCAAGGCACCCAGAGTCTAATAAAAATTAAAAGTCATTTTTTTAATATATACTGTGAGGGAATAAAGGAGGTAACAGAGCAGGTAAAGGTTGACTGTATATAGGATTAAGACCATAAGACAATGTTTGCAAAATGAAAAACAGATGCTAAAGAAGGGATAACTAAGAGAGCATAGGCAGGAGAAAACAGGAACGGGTGGAATCAGGAATGCAAGTAGAGTGAGTACTGGAAAGAAGGGAGAACACATCTTCCTATGAGACAGGAGACAAGTCTGGGACAGGGATGAAGGGAACTTGTCTGTTTGAATATAAAGTAGATGGTAAGGCTATGGGCTGGGAGAAAGGAGCCTGGGGTGTTAAAGGAACCAGAGGAAACTTGGCACAACAGCTGTTGTGGTCATTTGAGAGGAACTCCGTTGGGGATAGAAAAATAATTAGCAAATGGTGCTCTGGGCAACAAAACTGCTGCATAACCCAAACCTACAACATATTCAGTCAACACTGTTACAGAAGATACATAACAGATGCATGTTTATTGATTTCATACTTTCCTTAAGGAAATGATCCAAATAACAGGGTTGAAATGGTTAAGAAGCCATTTAAGAGACATTTGCTTCTGGATTATGATTACTAATATTCTGCATGAACCAGGTCCTCCAGATAAATAACTAGATAATATGTAATATGATAAAATATATAATATATAAATTCTGCTCCTCAAGAATAGACAATCATCTTAATAATATTCATAAAAACTGATCATAATCAGCAAGCAATCTGGAATAAATTTAAAAATTGGTACATGAAGACCATTTTCTGACAAGGGTGCAATTAGGTGGGAGACTAAAAAAGATTAGAAGTTCTCATATATTTGAAAATTTAAAAATGCTCTTCTAAATAATAAGTCAAAAAAACAAGGCCCTGGCTGGTAGTACAGTGCATAAGGCACCACCGGCCTGGGAACCCAAAGGTGGCTGGTTCGAGTCCCAGCCAGGGCACATAACCAGGTTGCAAGCCAGGTTTCCAGCCAGGTCTGTAGCTGGTGAAAGGCAACCATACATTGATGTCTCTCTCCCTCTCTGCCTCTCTTCCTTCCCCTTTCTCTAAAAATAATGAATAAATAAATAAATCTTTAAAAAAATGTAAAAAAATAACTAAAAACAACCAGAATTAACAGAAAATCAAACTGCATGGAAGTCCAACAAAGATATAAAGAAGCAATTCTCATCCAGACAGGTGGGAGGGGTGGAGCTGGGGCAGAGAGAACTCAGTGTGGCAGTGGCAGCAGTGGTGGCAGCAAGGCAGTGGCTGTGGCTGGCCAGTGGAAAGAGCAATCACACATCATTAAAGTTAGGAGGGGCCCTGGCTGGGGGCTCAGTGTAAAGGAGCCAGCCTGCAAACCCAAAAGTCGCTGGTTCGGTTCCCAGCCAGGGCACATAACCAGGTTGCAAGCCAGGTCCCCAGCCAGGTCCATAGCTGGAGGCAGGTGAAAGGCATTCAGCCATATGTTGATGTGCCCTCTCTGGCTCTCTTTTTTCCCATCTCTCTACAAATAATAATAAATGGAATCTTTTTAAAAAATTAATGAAGTCAAAAGGGACACCTGGGGAGTGATCCCAGCCCCAGACCTGATTACACAGCTCACACTCCAGCCCTGGAGAAAATGAAGCCTCATTGCTTCTGACTGTAAAACCAGCGGGGGTTGGGGTGGTGGAAGACTGCTGGCCTCTCAGCAGAGTCCATTTGTTTAGAGCTCCTTTGGTTCTAGAACATTTACAGAACCACCCACAAAGTGGGAACAGCTAGCTAGAGGGACACCAGTCCCAAATGGGAAGCAGTTGAAGTGCCAGGAAAGGGGGCATTGTTCCCTCTCAGACCCCTCCCTGACATACAGCACCCCAATATGATGAAACGGGTCACCCTGCACTGACAAATACCTAAGGCTCCACCCCTTATAATGTAACAGGTGCAATAGCTCTACCTAAGACACAGAGGCAAAAATAGAAAGCTGTCAAGTTGAGGAGACAGAGAAGTATGGCCCAAAAGAGGGAGCAGATCAAGGTTCCAGTGGGAGAACTAAGTGATCAGGAGACAGCCACCATAACAGATGAAGAGTTCAAAACACTGGTGATAATGATGCTCACAGACTTGACAGGCATGCTTGAGTTCTGAATATGCATAAGGGAAGAAGTAAAGGCTATGCTAAATGAAATTTTAAAAAATCCACACAAAATTAATGGTAAAGGAAAGAAAGCTGGGGTTCATATCAATGATTTGGAATATAAGGAAGAAATTTACAGTCACCTAGTATAGAATGAAGAAACAAGAATTGAAAAAAAATGAGGAGAAGCTTAGGAACCTCTGGGACAACTAAACGTACCAACATCTAAATCATAGGGGTGCCAGAAAGAGAAGAAGAAAAACAAGAAATTGAAAACTTATGTGAAAAAAATAATGAAGGAAAACTTCCCAAATTTGATGAAGGAAATATACATGTAAGTCTAGAAAGCACAGAGATTCCCAAACAAGCTAGACCCAAAGAGGGCCACACCAAGATACATCATAATTAAAAAACAAAAGTTAAAGATAAAGAGATAATCTTAAAAGCAGCAAGAGAAGAGAGTTACCTGCAAAGGGGTTCCTAAAAGACTATCAGCTGATTTCTCAAAAGAAACTTTGCAGGCAAGAAGGGACTAGCAAGAAGTATTCAATGTGATGAAACGCAAGGACCTACAACTTAGATTATTCTACTCAGCAAAGCTAGCATTTAGAATGGAAAAGCAGATAAAGTGCTTCCCAGACAAGATAAAGCTAAAGGAGTTCATCATCACCAAGTTGTTACTATATGAAATGTTAAAGAGACTTATTTAAGGGAAAGCAGATCAAAACTAAGAACATTAAAATGACAATAAACTCACAACTATCAACAACTGAATCTAAAAAATAAAAACAAAAGCAAATACAATAGGATCAGAATCATAAATATGGGGATCACTTGGAGGGTTATCAGTTTGGTGGGGAAGGGAGAGAAAGGGGAAAATGGTGCAGGTGTTAAGCATAGTTGGTAGATACAAAATAGACAGGAGGATATTAAGAATAGTATATGAAAGGGTGGAGCCAGAAATCTTATATGCATGACCCATGGACATGAACTAAGAGGCTGGAGGGAATAGGGGTACTGGGAAGAGTGGACCAAAGGAAAAAAATTGAGAAAATTATAACAGCATAATCAAGAAAATATACTTAAAAAAGAAAAAATCTTTTAATAAAATAACAGAACCTACAGTTGTACACGTGCAACCTACCAAACTTTCAAGAAACAGATAATTCCAATCTTACAGAAGCCCTTCTACACAATAGAAAAATAAAAGGACCATTCCCCCCAAAATCTTATGAGACCATAATAATCTCAATATCAAGGATAAGGATAGTAAAAACAGTTAAGTGAAAGAACAAAATCACTCATGAATTTAAATACAAAAATCTTAAATAAGACATTTGCAAATTAAATCAATCAGTTCTGTTTTAAAAAGAGAATACAAAAGGATTGACTTCAGAGGGATATGAGAGTTTTTTTAGGGTGATGGAATTGATCTACATGTTGACTATAATAGTGGTTATATGACTGCATATATTAAAGTTCATTAAACTATATACTCTAAAAGGTAAATTTATAGTATGTAAATTATACCTTAATAAGGCCTTTAAAAAAATATTTTAGAGAAGTCCACACCTATTTTATGATACAAATTCTGAGTAATTTACATGAATAAAAGGAACCATCCTTACTCTGATAAAGACTATCTCCCAAAAATTTACATCAAGCATCATTCTTAATAAGGAATGTTAGAAGCATTACCTTTAAAATTAGAAAGAAGACAAAGATGCCCACCATTAATATATTTCTACTTGACATTGTACTGGATATTCTATTTAGCATGGCAAGACAAAAGCAGTTAGAAAAAAGAGGAACAACATATATATTTCCAGATATAGGAAATACATATCAGGAGTTAACGATAAATGTGATTTCCTATTGCTATTGGGAAGTTGGACTTGTAACATGATTAGAGAAGTCATGAAAATCACATAACATGGTCTTTGCAAGGCTTCCAATAAAAATAACCCACTTGTTCTTGCAGCCATGAAAGAGAGCTGTGGAATCAAAATAGTAGCATGGTGTGCATTTGTTGCTGATTGGACAATTCAAAGGGTTATATCGGTCATTGTCAGCCTGAGTGGAGTTACAAAAGAGCTCTGTCCCTGGCCCCCTGGTCTTTGAACACAGACTTGAAGGAGGAGAAAGATTTGAACAAGATAGAATGCACAGAGATGTAAAACAGCCCTCAGCTGAGGCTGACAATGTACTTGGTACAGCATGGTTTTGAGGAAGGGTGGAAGAGCAGCAGTTTGTCTGATAACAGGTCGGGGTGAGGCAGAAACAGGAGGAATGATGACTGTTTACTCCAAGTTTGACTTGAGGAACTGGCCCCTTAGGGCCCTAAAAGAGCTGTTAGACTCCCACACTCTATTTTGCAAATGGTTAGAATATCCCTGGAGTTCAGGCCCAGTTTTGGGCACCATCATTGAAGAGGGACATTGACCAACTAGAGACACTCCTAAGGGAAAGTTGACGGTGCATGAATCACACCAGGAAGGGTTGAAGGGATTTCAGGATTTTTTTTTTCCTTAGAGGGGAAAAGCCTTGGAGTGTGGTGACTACTTTTAAATATTTAACCTACCATCACATGGGAAACAAATTAGACGTATAACAGCTCCAAAGGCTCTAACTTGCTTTGGTAAAGGAATTCTTGGGAAGGCAGATTTTCTTTCAGCAAAACAAAAAAGACCTTGCTAACAAGACCATGCACAGACTGAATGTGCCATCTCTCACAGACACAAACTTCCCTAAGTGGAGGTGATCAAGCAGTTCTGGGTGTTGGAGAATCCCACCACCAGGTGACAGGAAGCTTTGACTAGCTGACCATGAAGGTCTTTGCTAGTTGTTAAGGTTCAGGGGCTCTATACCTCCCCCTCCCCCAAACTCCCCACCACGCTGCAGAGGTGGTACGGGACAAACACTAATTGGTGGTCAGTTGACTCCAGGAATCCATCTTCTGAGTAGTTGCTTCTGAAAGGAAGCAACTTTAATCAATTAGCATATATCCTTAACCTAATTCATGAAAGACTGGCGATAGAGTGGACTCAAAAACCTGGAGGGAGAGAAAAAAATATTAAAAATTTGATTTTATTCACAAAATATGATCATAATAACTGTGAAGGAATTTTTATGGCAGGAAAAGTAGTCACCCTTGCCCCATTGTTTTAAAATTAATTTCACTTTGACTTTTCCTGTATTTGTCTCTCTGCACACTGGGGCCTTTTTTTTTTTTCTTTTTTTTTTTTAACATAGTGCTGGTCAAAAACTCTTTGGATGAGAGAGGGCTGGGGAATAGATTTAGAATGAAGAGTTAGCAGCCTGGCTCAGAGCTGACGAGCCCTTTGAGCCTAGGAGTAAAGGAGTAGACAGGATGAAGAAAGAGAGGAATTGGGTGATCAGGGGCAGACAGTGCAAAGGGCCTGCTCTTGGTGGTAGCGATTCTCTACTGCCAGGCCCTGCCTTAGGCCAATGGAGCCAATACTCCTTCTTTAGGCAAGGCCACAGGCCCTGCCCTCTGACCCCTCCCTGCTGCTCCACCTCCTGGGCCTCTTCCTGCAGGGAAATTCAGCCAAGGGAACCTCCTTTTATTGCAATGTGACAAGACACACTCCCAGTTCCAGATGTTGCTGGCCTCAATTAAACAAACCTCATGGAAATCATAAAACCAAGCACAAACCCCATATTAATTGTCATAGGTGTTTTCTCTCTCTGAGGACTGGGACGGGGGGTCTCAGCCTCCTTCATACCTTCCTCGGGTTAAAGCCATGCAATGACAGGACAAGACACAATTTTCAACCACCTGTGTAAGACGGGTGTAGGCCCCACCAGAGTCTGGTGAACCTCACCAAGGGCTCCATGCACGAGGCTGAGTGGTGATGGTGGTGGAGAGGGAGGTCAGTATAGCAGCATGGCGGTCTAGGTGCGATGGAGCTTCTAAAAAGGTGACAAAAAGGCATTTTAAGACTTGTTTCCTTACATTAAGATAGTCACTGTCCTCGGATTAGTATAGGAGAATATCTCTTAGTTCATGGAAGGTGACCCACAGTCTGCACCAGGGGTATTGCGAGGAGGAAGGAACAGTGCCAGGTGGTACCACACCAGGTGGGGGCTGGGCTGAGTTCCCGTGGGGGAAACTGTCACCTGCAGTGCTAGACTTCTGGTAGGGTCTGGAGCCATGGGCACTAGAGGTGCGTCCGCAGGTCCCATCAGTCCAGGAGAACAGTGGTGAAGTGTTTTCAGATCTCTGACTCCATCCTATGCCTTCGGTCAGTCTACACGTTGCTCCTCCTGTAACTCTAGCCTAGATCCCTTTGCCCAGTTCCTAGTTGTCCTTTAAAAGGCACCTCAATGTCATCCTGGTGTGAAGTCCATTTGGCTCAAATAAACTCATAAAATTCCCTACAGGTTTGGTTGTTTATTACGTCAACAATATTATTATCAAGCCCCAAATTAAAATGACCCTAACACTAAATGGCCAGTTGTCTGTGGGTGGTGGGGTTGTTTGTTCATGGTGAGGTGAAAGGAACAGGGAGTGAGTTAAAGTCAGGAATCCTTGACTAGCCTTGGTCATCAAAGGCTGCGGAAATCTAGTGTTGTACCAGGCAAGATGTGTTTCCTTGGAAGTCACAGATCTGTGTTAGCGGTGACACTTTGGTTTCTGTCCCCGTGGCACTAAGCGGCTCTTACTGAGAGGAGTAGTGAGACAATTGAAGGGCTTTGTCATGGAAATGGTTGCCCTGTTCCCACCCCAGATAAGACCTCCACCCTCAGTTCTCTCTCCTGAAACAAAACTTTCTTCTTCACTAGGGGGGTGACTGTGCTGTTCTGTGGGTGAGAGACGGCAACTATGTCTTTTTCTGTTACCAGCTCCCTGTGGTGAGGCACTGATGTCTTTCAGAGGCTCGAGAAACTTCTGAAGAAGACACCCAAGAGCTACTTCCTCATAGCACAAACAACCAGGCAATCTGTTCCAGCAAGCCTTAGGATGAGGCACAGGATGTTCTAGGTCAGAATCTGTACATTTTTTTTTCTTCTGTAAATAGCCCGAAAGCAAATATCTTTGGCATTTTTCTGACCTTGCAGGCTCAGTCACAACTACTCAACTCTGCCATTGAAGCACACAGTAGCCCAGACACTATGCAAACAAACAGGTGGACTGTGTTTCAGTGAAGTTTTACTTACAGAATGGTGGGCTGGATTTGACTTGTGTGTTGCTGACCCCTGAGGTAGTCACAAAAGGCTGCCATTACAGAAATGGTATTCCTGCATTGCAGCAGGTTACTGGAATGTTCTGGGTTCTTCTGGGGAATGAAGCTGAGGATGAAGTGGAGGGCTATGGGTCAAAGGCAAGTCAAAGCTCCCAAGGCCATCTTGCTGAAGGAAGCAAAAGAAGGAGGGAGTGGTCAGGGGCATGAGAGAGAGTTAGAGGGAAAACCAAAATGCTTGGTGATAAAGGGACCCTGTCACCTGAGATCTGAGATCATGGGACAGACAGGGATTGGGAAGAAGTTGGTGGGGGTGGGGAATAAAACAGGTTGATGGATGGGGACTACTGTACTTTAGACAATATCCTTGTTCTGGGGCTGGCACTGTGGGGGAAACAGAACATCTTTCTGGGCCACAGATGATTTCTCCCAGCAGCTGAAGCTGGGCCAACCCTCAGATGAGCATACTAATATTTCAACAGAAGTCAAACAGACGGTGTGCTTTGAGGTGCTACAGGGCACAGCGCCTTTCCAGACCGGCTTCTGCCCTCCACTCCTGGGATTGTCGATTCTCCCAGGAGGGTGGGAGTTAATACTCGGCCATTTCTTCTTTCACATGCCTCTGCTTCTCAGAACGCTGAGGATCCGCCTCTGTTTGCTGTTGACAATATGGAGGGGTCTGTGCATGGGATGACCTCAGACATGACAGTCAACACAGTGACAGAGGACAGAGCCTTCCGAGGATGCACGGATTCTGCAGCATCCACAGTGTGCCCACAGGAGGCCTTGGGTTGGAGGGATATGTGGGGCACGTGGCTCCCAGCCAGGAACTCGGGGCAGATAGTGCCCTAAAAGGAGGCCAGCAGGTGGCTGCGTGGCCTTGGGAGAGCCTTCTCTTCCCTCGCCTGGCCACGGCTGTCTGTATGCAGACAGCGAGAATGGCAGAGGGCTTGAGAAGGTGGCCTTTAGAGTCTGATCAGCTGGACCTTGTACCCCTGCCCCAACATACTCTTGCTGTCAGTGACTTCAGACAACTCATTAAGCCCCTCCGAGCTGAATTGCCCTCACCTTTAAGATGAGCGTACTAATATTTAACTTGAAGGACTGAGGAGAGGATTAATTTAAGTAATCTCTGTGAATTGCTCAGGATAATAAATGCTTGCCTTCTTCTTCTTCCTATTATTGTTAAATGGATCTGACTCAAAGGATATAGAGAAAGTCCCATAAAAACCCCAGACGTCCTGCTCTGAGCCCTTTTTAGCTGCTGGGTTCTTCTCTGGAGATGCCTTTGGATTAAGTGTAAATCTGTCTGGGGGTAAAACAGGTGTTAGCAGCTGTTTATATCCCAGGGAGAGTTAAGATGCCCCTTTTAGGCATTTTCTTTATCAACATAACCCTTTCTCATACAGTAACATGTTCAGAGCCCCTATCCTGGAAAAATAAGACTAAGGATGTTTCATGACCGCCTTTCTGCTGAGAGACATACTCCCTCAGTGTCTGCCTCTCATTACTTGGCGCCAGGGATGGCCAGCTGTTTTTCTGACACCTCTGCTCCTTTCTCATAATCATGAGGTCTTGCAGAGGGTGCTCCGGCCACAGCTACATTTCTCAGCTCCTCAAGCATATACGTAGAGTCACGTGGACTGGGTAGACTAGTCCCCTTCACTGGGGAGTGAGCAGATGTGATGTGAGTCACTTACAGGTCACAGTGAATGGGAGGTGGGTATTTCTCCTCTGCCCTCTCCTTCCCTCTCCTGAGATCAGAAGCATTCAGCTGGGCCTCCACGCGGGAGCATGGGTCGGTCCATCAATCGTCCCAGAGGAATCCCCCCGTCAAATACTTCGAGTTGGAAGATGGGCTTATTATAGAAGCTACAACTTTTGCCTTAACTAGTATACCTGGTCAGCCCACAGGGAACAAGGACCCTTTATTCTCAGAAGCTCTCAGAGAGACATCAGTTGTAAAAATTACCCTTTCCCAGAGTTTTCTGTTATATTTCTCCTACTCTTACTGCCTGTCCTTATTCTATTTAAGACTGAGACTTGCAGAGGTAAAATCAGAATCCTTGCTGACAAAGGCAAACAGGGAGCTGCTTCCCCAAGCTGAGGGAGAGCTTTCTGGGGCAGCTGGTGAGAGCATCCCCCCGCCCCCACAATGGGCCCATGAACCTGGAAGCCACAGGCCATTGGCTGGCACGTGCTTTTCAAGGAGAAGACAGCAGGAAGGAGACAAGAGCTGCCCCTAGGCAGGGACATGGAGGTCTTCACACACCGACCCAAGGAGCAACCAAAGCTGCGGAACATGGGAAGGGTGGCCTGCAAATTAGTACCGCTGCCTGCCTCAGGCTTGGGGAGGTGTCCCCCTGATGACTGGAGGACTTAGGTGGTGACTTGGGGAGGCAGTGATGGGCAGGCAAGAAATGGGATCCTGAGCCTCAAAGGCTGTCTGTGCAAACCTTGCCCAGTTCACACTTCCGATGGCCAGAGCCTCAGAGCTTCCTCCCCAGACTATAGGGCCCTGCTTGTGACCTCTTTTCACCTCCCAGGGCTGCCCTTCATGTTCTCTGCCTCCTTGTTTCATTGTAGTGTTGGGTGATGGGCGAGGACAGGGCATGTCAGTGGGTGAAGGACTTGCAGGTTCCCCACCTCCCAGCCGCTGCTGCAGCATTCGATTCTCTGTCCCAGCTGTCCAACTCAGCCGGCCGGTGGTACCGGGCGTTCATAAATGCGTGTTAAAGCATTTACTCAGGCGTACATTTACTTGTCCATCTACCAGACCTCACTGTGGGGGTGACTGCTGCTCTGTGGGTGCCAGGACCTTCCTTTCAAAGCAGCACTTCACTAGGTGCCACGAGGCAGGAAGAAACGAAGAGGTCACTCTTCCCATCCTTAACATGGAGAACATGGAGACAGAGAGATGAGACCAACAGCTTGTGGTTGAGTAGGTGACAAAGCCTGGACACTTGCGGATGAGCAGTGCTCGTTCTCAGATTTGGCGGGCACTCTGGCACCAAGCAGTTTTATGGAAATTCGCCTGGACCCCCTCCATCTGTGACGCGGCTGCCCTGGGGCAGTGTGCTGGGGAGGCGGGGCAGGTGGGACCCAGGGTAGGGGGCTGGGGTAGGTGGGACCTGGTGGGGCCGGGACAGGTGGGACCCGGTGAGGCCGGGACTCCTGCATGCTCTAGGCCTGTGGCTGAGAAAGATGAGGCCTTTGGCAGCAGCTGCTCCGTCTCCCAGCAGGAAGAGGGTGGAACCCGTTGGCACCCTGTTAAAGGCCAATGAGAAGGAGACGCCAGAGTTCAATTGGCTGCTCCACTCTAGGGAGTGGGCTCTGGAGAAACAGAGATGACGCTTCTCTCCCCTAAGTTGGTGGGCACGGTCCCAGAGGACAGCAGAAGACCTCCCTCACTCAGGCCTGGCTCTGTCCCCTTTTTGCTTCTCTAGGCCTCAGCTCATTGGTCCCTAAACCACCAGTGCAGGTGAAGCATGGGCCAGACCTGCCCGGACCTGCTGTGTCAGAAAAGCCGCCCTGGTGTCACCCAAGAGGCGGCTGGTGCACCGTGCTCCAGGGTTAGAGACTAAACCCGTTGGGGTGTCGGGGCAGTGGGGAGTTCCCCTGAGGAGAGTCAGGCTCCTTGGAACAGTGCTAGGTTTTTGGCCATGACCACCTGTTCCCTCTTTCCTCAAAAAAACAATCCAGAGGCCTGTATTTCTCTGTCAAAACCACCTGAAATCCACCTGACATCTGACCCTGGGGCAGTGCTGGGGCCAGGTTGCTCAAGGTTTTGGGTCCAAGCTCATAACCACATAGGGAAAGCACCTGATGTTTTTGTCCTACAAAAAAGTGAGAGATGGCATGGGAAGATAAGCAGGTTCCAGAGTCTTCCTTGATCTGCCCCTGTGACCCAAAGCTACAGAGTGTGCGTCTGAATGTTTGTGCCATAGGACCCAGCTACCCCATGGGGCAGCCAAGGTCACGCATCAGATGCTGTTCCAAGGCTTTTCAAACTCTTCCCACCCTCCCCTGTTCTACACCGAGAGCATAGCCCCAGAATCCTTAGGAACCCTATGGTAAAATATTGCTTCTCCAATGGCCATCCCTTCGGTGAGAGATGTTTTCCTGGTGCTGCTGGGAGAGAGAATCACCTGGGGCCTCCCTTCTTGGTCTCCAGGATCCAGAGGCTGGCCCTCAGCTTGGCCGGTATGGAGAGCTGCGCATCTAGAAAGCTCCTGAATGATAACAAGAGGATGTTGTCAATGAAGAGTGTCAAGTAGGATCGCTGGTGCCCAGCCCTCTCCCTGAGCGCTCGTGAGGATAAGCACACGGGCGATGCTAAAACGCAAAGCAGCTAGTCTCCATGTGGGAGAAGCCAGAACAAAGCTTCAAGAGTCTTCTTGTTCCTAGGGGGCATCTCGTCCTTCTAGATCACCTGGCTGGACTGCCCTTCTGCACCGGAGACACATCTCTGGATAGGCAGTGCTGGTCCTCGGGAGGCGAGCGCTCCCCCATTCTGCCACTATGGCCTGGGGAGTGCCTCGCAGTTCTGGGTGATGTCACACAGACCCCTCCATCTGTGATGCAGCATTGCCTCCGACACAAAGGGTATGGCTGAGTAGATGCCAACTTTCTTGACAAGCTAGTGCTTCCCAGCATTTTGAACTTGGTGCCCCACACAATAACGATGTCTGCATGGCACCCTGGAGTGACCTGGCACAGGGACTCCAGTCATCCCAAGTCCTGTTCTGCCGCCCTAAGGTTCCAAGGAGGTAAAAGCACCTCCCCCAATACACACATCTGTGACCGATTGCCAGTGGGCCGTAGCACACCTGTGGGGAAGCTCCAGCACCTACCACCTTTCTCTTCACTGGATTTGGGAGTATTTAGTAGAAAGGGCAAGTAATCTAGTTTCATCACCGACACACTTTTCAGGATATGAGTCTTATAGTGCTGAGTCTTGGTTATAACGCTCAGTCTTGCGGGGGGGGTTGTTTTTATTTTTAGCAGGTGTGTTTTTCTGACCCTACCACCCACCCTCAAATCTGAAATGCTTTCTCTAGAGAACCTGTTATACTTTCCCCAAGTCCCATCTCCCAGGCTGAGGCACCAGCTCCCAATGGCTCCCAGCTGTGTCCTTTGCGAGGCCATGCCCTTGGCAGAGGACATGTCTGGCCCAAGAGCAGGGCTGCTCCCTGGGTGGCTCACAGCCAATGGCCAGCTAACACAGTGACATAAAGGTTAGTCCCCCTGGCTTCAACTGCACAGGGTCCTGAATGCTTGTCCCAGCTCCGGGGCTCCTTGCAAGCATTGCCTAAGGCCTCGGCTGCAGCCACACTCGGGGCCAGTGTCCCCCTCTGACCAGCCACCACAGGTTCGATGGAAGTGCGCCCCGGAAAACTTCTGCCTCCAGAGAACCGGTCTA
Organism: Noctilio leporinus; assembly: GCA_004026585.1. NCBI lineage: Eukaryota > Metazoa > Chordata > Mammalia > Chiroptera > Noctilionidae > Noctilio > Noctilio leporinus. The sequence continues at coordinate 94,317 of PVIW01004508.1, forward strand.
AGCCACGCTCTCTGTGAGGTCTCCAGCATTTCATGCACTTGGAGTCATGCATCTTTGACTGCATATAGTGACCAGATCTATACAAACACACAGTCAGTTGTTAAACTTGATAATGTGAGACCGGGTGAGCAGATGGAACTTCTGGGAAAGGACAATCATTTAAAGAAAACAAATAAACAAACCAAAACCAAAAACAAAAAATCCTGGGAGAGGAGAGAGAACCCAGAGAGACCAAAAAGTTCTTTATCTTCTGACTCCGCAAGGACAAGTCCCCCTTTCCTTCTTCACCCATCTCAGAATCAGGAGACCACCTGATCTCTCTGCTCCGAGCTTCCGTGGGTCCCCATGTCTCTCTAAGGCAGAGTTTCTCAACGTTGAGCCTGCATCAAAGCCTCTGGAAAGCCTTGTGGAAACCGAGGTGGCTGGGCCACACCCCCGGGTTTCTCCTGCAGCAGGTCAGGGGTGGGACATGAAAATGTGCATTTCTCGCTAGGTCTGGGTGATGCAGATGCTGATGCAGTGGCTCTAGTGGCCGGTAAGGGCTGTGTGTTCTCTCAGCTAGAAGAAGGATGATTTCGCAAGTGGTCACACCGTGGCATCGTGTCTTAGGTCACTAAAGAGTTAGAGTGGCTTCTTTATTGGTTTAGTGTGGAGCGTCCTGATAAGGAAGTGAGTTCCCAGCCCCCCTGAGGCTGAGTTACCCAAATTGTCCGAAGCGCAACCTTCTGTAAGAAAGAGTTCACTTTTTCCCAGAGGAGTCAACAAAGCTCTCAAACCAAATAGACTTGGATTTCCAGCCAGCTCCTCTAAGCAGAAGAGGAAGGGAGGGAGGAAGTCTTTCGGAGAGGGTCTTTCGAGAAGACTCTGGCCACCAGACCATGACCCGGGGCGCTGACGGGCTCCAGAGCCAACTCCCCAGCCCTCTGGGACCTTCGGGAAAACATCACAACCTTCCGAGGCTACTCAGCGCCGGCAAGAGGCGGCAGCATGAGGCTATGATACTGGAAATGCCGGTCTCCCCTGGCCCTGGGCCTCGCCACCCAGCCTATTTTTCCTGGACATCGCGGAGGCCTGAGGGCCCAGGCGTCAGGGCACGTCCTTCTCGAGAGGCCAGTGTCTGGGAGGCTGGACCAGGCCAGACAGTTCCCAGGCCGGCCTCCAGGCCACGACCCAGCCCGCCGGCCTTGCTTGCCCTCCCTGAGCACTTGGCTGGACAGTGCGCTGGAACCGTCCTCTGGAAGCACTCGGGCACTGCATGGGATCAGGAACATCTTCAAAAAAATCTTCCCTTTCTGCTCAAAGGCAGTTCACCCATTTTTAAAGCATCAGAGGATGCTCTGAAGGGACCCTGAGGGCCCTTCAGAGACCATTCAGTTCAGCTTTTTCTCGTTAATACTCCCAATAGTGATGATAATAGTTCACAGTTGGCAAAGTTGACCAAGTGCTTCCATATATATTATAGTTCTTTTCCTCAGATGCCACATGGAATCTGTTAGAAAGTCCTGTTGCTTCTTCTTCAAAACATGTTCTGCCCTGGCCAGTATGGCTCAGTTGGTTAGAGTGTCATCCCATCCATAGACCGGAAAGCTCATGGGTTCAATTCTTGATCAGGGCACACGCCTAGGTTGTGGGTTCAGCCCCTGCTCTGGGCGCCTATAGGAGGCAACCAATCGATGTGTCTCTCTCACATCAATATTTCTTCCCTTCACTTCCCATCTCTCTAAAATCAATATATATGTGCTGCTAAATAAGTAAATGTCCCATAGATCCACCTGCCACCCTTTCTGCCACCACCCTTGACACCATCATCCTTCAGCATCAGCCTCCAGACACATTTCTTCTTTAGCTCTTACTCCCCGACCTCCCTTTTCCACACAGCGACCAAAATAAACTTTGAACATAGAAACTGGTGGTGATTGCACCACAATGTGAGCGTACAAGGTGTCACGGAATGTTCTCTATAGAACGTTGAATTTTTGTTCTGTGCATTCACTTCCATTTTCCAAAATGTGTGCGTGTCTAAGTCAGACTATGGCATGCGCTGGTACCCTTCAATGGTTGCCCATTGCATTTAGGATAAAATTTGAATTCTTTGCTGTGAGAATACGAGGCCCCCAGACAGGTCTGACAACCTTACCTACCTAATCCCCTATCCCCTTTAATTGTTTTTTTTTTTTTGTTTTTTTTTTTTTAAGGTTTTATTTATTATTTTTAGAGAGGGGAATGGAGAGAGGGAGAGAGACATCAATGTATGGTTGTCGTTCACCTGCCTCCAGCTATGGACCTGGCTGGAGACCTGGCTTGCAACCTGGTTATGTGCCCTGGCTGGGAATTGAACCAGTGACCTTTGGGTTCGCAGGGTGGCACCTTATCCACTGTGCCACCAGCCAGGGCTCCTATCCCCTTTAGCTTACCTGCTTTATTCCCAGACACACTGATGTCCCCTCTGTCCAGCATACCAGGCTCTTGCCTAAGAACCTTTGCACTGCCCTGTCTACAATATGCTTCATCCAGATCCCCCAATCCAAAGGAGCCCTACACAGTTGCTACTGTATCCTGTTTTACATTTTATTCATATCATTACCTGATACGACCTTGTTTGCCTATTTGCCCACCAGACAAGAATATTCATCGAGAGACCTTGTCTGTTTTTGTCAACACGATATCCTCATGGCCTAAAATAGTGTTTTTCATAGCAAGCATAGTTGTCCAGAGAAAGAGACCAATAGGACATATGTATGTGTGTATACATATATAATATGGAGAGAGCGAGAGACAGGGAGACTTATTATAAGTGATGAGCTCCTGTGATTATGGAGTCACAGGGGCTGGCTAGGTCAGAAAGTACAATGTAGGCCAGCAAGCAGGACAGAGACCCAGGAGAGGTGATGGTGCGATGAGGTCTGAAGGCAGCCTGGTGGAGGATTCCCTCCTGCTTAGAGAAGCTCATCTTTTTGTTCTATTCAGGCCTCCAACGGATTGAACAAGACCCACTCACATTATGGTGAGCGATCTGCTGACTCAAAGTTCACCAATTTTAATGTTAATCTCATCTGAAAATAGCCTCCACGCTGATACCTCAATCCATCATAGCAGGCATTTTATAAAGACTCGTTAACTGAATTATCTAATTTGATCCTTGGAAATTCTGTGATGGAGGGTTTACCAGACCCGCCTCTCAGGGGTCCCTGGAGTAAGGAAGTCAGCTGATTCACTTGAGAACATTGACCCAGAAAGCGGGTCATACTTCACACGGAGTCTAGAGCTTGCTTTAACAGCTTCCAGTGCACGTTGCATACATATCGTCCCATGTGCTATGCCAGGCGGGATGGCATCCAGGGAATGAAGAATCTCTCAACTCTTCTCTCTGAAAGCCCTTCCCTGCATTTGCAAAAATATTCCTGCTAGGATGGTGGGCAGGCAGAGCAGTCTGAGGAACAATTGTAGCACTTTTCCCTAGGGCTGAATGCCCTATCGTATTTTGGGGCTTCTACCCCACACCTTCTGTGGCAACCAAGTCAATAAACGGCATATGCAAGAGAAAAACCAAGCCACGTCCTCTCTCTAGCCCCTTTCTAGCTAAAGTAGCAGCCATCTGTCAGCCGCCTCCTGCTTGTCAGGCAACCTTGAAGAGTAGGTGTTATTAATGCCATTTTCCAGTTGAAAAAATGCAGGCTTAGAGGGCAAGCAACATGCCGAGGTCACAATTTGTAAACAGCAAGACAGATTCAACTCCAGTCAGGCTCCAAAATTATAGTCTTCTCAGTACAGCGCAGGGTCTTTTAAAAGAAGTCAAATCTATGACTCATTTCATCTGAACACCCTCCCCAGTCCTTTCTTGTCCTCTGCCAAACTGAAGCAGCACAGTGTGGTGGAAAGACCATAGGTCCAGCAGAGAGAAGGCCAGGTCCCTTCCCAGCTGTCTGAACAGTCTTTTGGTCTCTCTTTTGCTCTGTGGTTTATTTATGTTCAAGGTGAAGGAAAAGGGACCACCATACAGATGAGAAGAGATGATGCCTCTCCGAGAGCTAGACAGCACTATATATTGTTATAATCAACATATATCACTTCCTTCTGGATCTAAAGTAAAAACTTCACTTGTAGGAATCCTCTCCTGATGGGCACAAAGCCACTGAATCACTCGTTTAATTTGCATGCTCTGAGGATTAGCAATAATTTTTCAGATAAGTTTAGTGTTTGCTTTGTCTCCTCAAAGAGATTGTTCACAAGGCAGGGATTAAATTTCCTATTTCTTTTTCATCCTCGGATCTTGCCCAATGCAGATGTCTTCATTTAACAAGAGCTTGATGTGTCTAAGTTGAGGACTGACTGTGGGAAAGTCAAGAGGTCATTGTGTTTGTGGAGAATAATTCATGGGATGGAGACAAGTCTGGTGAATCCGGGGAGTGCAAATTAAGTTGGGGAGGGAGATATGTCCTTAAGTGGATTAGAGAGGAATCCTGGGGACATGGTGACAGGCAAAGACCTGGAATCCCAATGTTTAAACATTTTGAGAGGATGGGGTATTGTTTCCTTCTGTTTTAAGGGTGGCATGGTGCGGTGTGACAATTACTAAACTGGGAGTCAAAACTGTAAAAATTACTAAACTAAGCAGTTGTGCAAGGCGTTTAACATCTTGAAGTCAGTTTTAAAATTGGTAACATGATAGTGCTGAACTAGGTTATTGGGAGGTGATTATTTTTAGCTCAAGAAAAGCTAGCTTTCTTAACATACAAAGACCTTTCACAAATCAACTGAAAAGAGCCTGTAATCCAACAGAGAGGGTGAGGGTAGAAGAAGGTAAGTTCGTGGAAAAGGAAATAGAGGGAATTTTAGAACAAAAAAGGCAATGCACATTGAAACTACAGAGAAATTCCATGTTTTCAATGATCAGGTTGAAAACTATTCCATCGCCTGCTGTGCTGCTAGGAATGTGAGGAAGCCAGCCAGTTCTCTCAAAGAGGAGTGGAAGCGCATGTTGGACTGTCCTCTGGTGATTTCTATGAAAATTGTAAGTCCACATACCCTTTGATGTGGCACTTTCACTCCTAGATATTTATCCTATGGATACAGTCACATGCATGACAAACCACGTGTGTAACAGACATTAACTGAAGCATTTTTGAAGGGTCAATGATTTAAAAGAACCTAAATGTCTGTGAGCATCTTGTTTTTAAATAAATTATGGTGTACTATAATCCCACACAATGTGGCAATCTTTAAAAAGAATGAGTTATCTCTGTATTCCTAACATGCACAAACCTTCAAGATACGTTGTTTAAGGATAAAAAGAGAAGGGCAAGATGACGCGTATAGTACCATTTGAATTAGTAAACAAAAAGAATATATGTTACACATAATATGTATATTCCTTTTTACTTAGAAATACTCTAAAACCTACAAATATAAAAACAAAAACAATGAAAGAACACTTATACACCCTTTACCCAGATTCACCTATTGTTAGCATTTACCCCATTTGCTATATCATTTGTAAATATATACAAAGGTATATATTATATATAGTTTTAATGCTTCTGGAAGCTCTTATAAGAAGTTCTAGAAATGGCTGCCCCCAAGGAGAGAGCTGAGTAAGAAGAGGCAGGGGATGAAGGCTTTCTCTTGACTCTATGCCCCCTTGCACCTTTTGAATTTTGTGTTGTATACCGAAAAAGAAAAAAAGAAAGCATTAAAAGGTGTATGAGCATCTCTGCAAAAATTCTGCGGTTTATACCTTTAGCATGAAGCTCACCATCCCCATGAAGAAAGTCAGATTTCCGAAAGGGTAAAAATGAAAGTCAAGGCAGCCAAGAGTGAGCAGATAGTGGTAAAGAAGCGTTTCTCTTTATAGGCGCCTGCCATCTGATAAAGAAGAAATGATCAATTTCATCCGCATTGGCCTCCCTTATGGTGTCAGTGGGTCAATGGCTGTTAACACCACTAAGGACACTGATGTTTACCTGTCCCTGATGCAGGTGCATTTCGCTGCCTGGGAAGGATTTGTGCCAAAACAACTAAGCCTGAACTGGATCAGCTTCTAGGCCTACTTATCAATTAAAGGATACATACAGGTCAGAGGAACATGTTAAATGACATTGTCTGTCCCCAGGCAATAGTCATAAATGCAGAAAAATATTTAACCTCAAGAATACACAAAATTAGGACTAAGAACAGGGGATAAAATTAGAAAAGATGTTAAATGGAAAATAGAACACATGAGTTAGCATAATTAATAATTTAAAAACCTCGGTGAAATAAATGATCTTTTTAGAAAATGTAGGTAACCAAATTGAGCCAAGAATCTGAAGAAAAACTGATTATGAACCCTGAAAAGGGCGTCCGGGCTCGGGTGGGGTGCCAGTCCTGAGCCTTTTGTCCTGGGGTCCACTCCACCCCCTCGCCCTATGCAGTTGTTAATTATTCTTGGGTAGCAGACACTCTGGGCTTCCCAGGCTCCTATGTCTGCTGGCTTCCAGAACATTCAGGCAGTGGATGCTGGAGGGAGAAGAGGAAAGCCAGGGTCCTGTCCCCTCCTACGATGCCCCTCATGGAGTCTCCCACTCTGGGGACCTCTTTTCTGTACCTCACAGTCCTGCTGGCGACCAACGGGCTTCCAGCCTCTGACTCCTGACTTTGGCCTTTGGACTCCAGTAGCAACCCCCTCCCCCATTGGTTCCCTCCAGATTGGGGGTCTCAGTGGTTTCCTACTATTGTTAATTGGACTCAATTGGCTTTTTGACTCCTTCCATCATGTGTACAATTCTCTTGCTTTAAAATAAATACTCCAAGTGTTTTCTGTTTTCTTGTTGGGATGCTGATGATACAAATAGCTTTGCAGATTTAAGTCTTTCAGGCATTTGTATTATACTTGGAACAAATTATTTCCAAGGTACATAGGTTTCGGAGCATAGAAAAGAGACCCTCCGGTCTTATCTATTTTATGACATTAGCACAATCTTGATTCAAAGGTGGTAAACACGGCAGAATAAAACTATAAGCAAAGCATAAGAAATGGTTATCCTGTGGCCATGGGACTGTGACAAAGATGCTACTGCAATTCCGTGCAGAAAAGAATGATCTTTCAGTAAATAGTGCTGGATCCATCAGAATCTATCAAAATAAAAAGAGTATTGACCCTCTATTTCTTACCATACCCTCCAACCTCCATCCCCTGAAATTGTGATGGTCCATAAGCCTGTACAGTAATATTAAAACAATAAGCCTTTAGGAAAAAAAAATAACAAAACACACACACACAGGAGAATATCTTTCTGATTTTAGGTAAGAAAAAAATTAAACTAAGATATAAAAAATACAAAACAAGAGAAATACGATTTCATTGAAATTCAGAACCAGACTCTGGCTGGTGGCACAGTGGGTAAGGCACTGGCCTGCTAACCCAAAGGATGCTGATTCGATTCCCAACCAGGGCACATAACCAGGTTGCAAGCCAGGTCTCCAGACAGGTCCGTAGCTAGAGGCAGGTGAAAGGCAACCATACACTGATGTTTCTCTCCCTCTCTGCCTCTCACCCTTCCCCTCTCTCTAAAAAATAATTTTAAAAATCTTTAAAAATAAACAAAATAAATAAAATTGAGAACCACTCATCAAAAGACAATCTTAAAAGTGAAAAGGCAGGGGACGGACCAGGAGACAATAATTGCATTCTCTCTTCCTCCCTCATGTCAAGGGATTCACCCAGAATACATAGATAGAGAGCTACAAATCAAAAGGAAAAGACTAAGGCCCAGTAGGACAATGGGAAAGCCTCTGAAATAAGTGCCAACAAAAAATGATATTCAAATGATCAATAAGCTGACAGGAAGGTGCTCAGTATCAGTGGACTGGCAAAAGGCAAATTAAAAGTGTAGTGTGATGCTACCACACAGCTGCCATGGTTAGAAGGACTCATTCAGAGAAAACATTGGCAAAGACGTGTTGACAGCTAGATTTCTCACACATTGCAGATGGGGTGTTGATTGGTCCAACCATTTTGGAAAACCATTCAGTGGGGTTTTTTAATTTATAACATCTTTAAAGTATAGTTTATGTACATTTTTAATGTGTATACTTTGGCATGTTGACATATGTGTACACCCATGAAACAATGACTATGGTCCAGAAAATGAATAGGTTACCACCCCCGAAAGTCCCCTCATGCCTTTTGTGCCCCACCACCCCCATCCTCAGACAGCCTCAGAGGGGTTAGCTCTCACTATGGATTCGTTTGCCTTTTCTAGAATTGTGTATACATGGAATCATACAGTACGTGATTTGTTTCTAGCGTCTTTTACTCAAACAATGACTTTGAAATTCACCCATCCTGTTGTGTCTATCAGTAGTTTGCTTTTGTTGCTGATCAGTATTTCATTGTATGGCTACGGTGTAATTCGTTAGTCCATTCACCTACTGGGGACAACTGGGCTGTTTCCGGTTCTTTGCTATTGCAGATAAAGCTGCTCTGAACATTAAGGTATACAGGTCTTTGTGTGGACACATGCATTGTTTTAGGTAAATGGTTGGCATGGAATGGCTAGTCATAGGTAAGTGTGCATTTCTCTCTTAAAGAAATGAGCAGCAGTATTAAGAAAGCTAAATATGTATTTTTCCTATGACCCATCAAGCCCTCCCTTGGTATATTCCTAAGAGAAATGAATGCCTATGTCCATCCAAAAATATATATAAGAATGTTCACAGCACTTTATTTATAATAGCCATAAATTGGACACATGTCCCAATGTCCATAAATGGAAGGCCTTCACCACTGTGGTGTCTCTGAGCTGCTTTGGGCCAGCAGGGAGTATTTTGTTGTTCAGAAAATCTGGCCACTATAATCACTCCACTACACACACCCTCAATTCCTCTGCCCCGTCTCTGTCAGTCAGAGTCTAATACTCATAGAGAGAGAGCAAGGGAGAGAGAAACATCAACATGAGAGAGAAGCATTGATTAGCTGCCTCTCATACATACCTGGATCCTGAGCAGGGAAGTGGGGTATGTGCCCTGACAGGGAATTGAACCCGCCACTTTTTGGTTATAGGATGGCACTTCAACCAACTGGCCCACACCAGCTGTCCACAACCGTACCATAATTTCCTCATCAGTTCCTTTTCCCACTCATCTATAAAACTTTTGTCTCTTCTTATTTCAAACTTCCAATACTTTTCCCCTCCCCCTCATTTTCAGGTGAAAACAGTATTTCTAATCCAATAGAAAAAAAAAGAAAGAAAAGTTCAGAGAAAATCTTCCACATGCTCTTGATATCTACCAATATACGTACGTCTATAGCCATGTATTCAGTGCCCCCCACTGTCACTGTGGGTAAGCTGTCGGGCTACCTGGTAAGCCCTCTGTGGGTACACTGGGCCCCACCCCTCCCACATCCTCATCACCTTCCCTCCTACAGCCACGGTGCCATCAGTTGTACCCCCTCTGCTCTATTATTCCCATCAGGATAGAAACAATCCATGTAATTTCATGAGCCACAAATACGCTCTCCTGATAGTACGTTCTCCACATTTCAGAGGGTGGTAATTTGCAAGGCATCAGTGGCCTGACTCTGTCACCCTTTCACCAATGTGACCTTGGGTGGTTGGCATCTACACATCTCAGTTCTCGCCTCTGTAAAATAAAAACTGATGCTAGTCATTCTCTAAGGTCCCTTCCCTGTTTAATATGGGACATCTATGAACCTATCCCCACAGTGTATTCGAGGTCTGTCCCGAAATGTCAATAAAATTAAAAGTTTGTGCCGCCGATACTTTCAGGACAGACCTCGTACACCTGACAAAGCACAGACCAAAAGCAGACTGTTTACGAAAGGTGTTAGTCAGGCTGAGCACCCCAGGGAGCTCAGGGGTGTGTAAGCCACACACTTCACTATCTGAGGGAATGTAGGGGCCTGAGACACAAACACGCATGACTCTTCTACAAAGGAGGGTAAGGATAAGGGCCCTACAGTGAAAATCAGTTCACAACAGGGGTCGCTCAATGAGATCAGGGTTTCTGACAGCACTGAAAGGCGACTCAGACAGTACCCATTCACAAGCTGGAGAAGCTCAGGGCAAGATTTGGCCCAACTTCTTTGGAGGGAAAGGGGAAAACGAGTCACGGGAAAGAGGTCCGGCTGCAGAAGGAGGCTGAGCCATATTGCTGTAATCCCAAGGTCCCGGTGAAAAGCTTTTTGCCTATAACATGGAAATAAATGAACATTGGAAACATGAAAGATGATGGAAACACTGTGCTGTAATTCAGCCCGAGTTCTATCGACCTACATTCAACCAAAAATTGTGCAACTAAGGTTCCCGTCTCTCATGCAGCAAGTGAGGGCAGAATAAAGAGAAAATCATTTTTCTCATTAATTTGGTCAAAAACACATCTGGAAATTACCATAAGAGGATGAACAAGTGACCCCGAAGTATTGTACAAAATACTGTTATTTTCCTGACTACATATTGAACTCTGGGACCTTGTCTCTTCATATCGAGAACATTCTTTCCCAGGTTGCCCCAGGAAAATGCCCGTTGTCTCAAATTGGGACATCCGGGTATTGGGGTGGTGACCAAGACAAGTCTTATTATGAGGTCAGGGGAATTGGGGCCAAATGTTAAATGATCGGACAAAATAGTTCTATGATCAAGCATACATTCCCATGTGATTGCTAGCATATTCTTTGTATAAAGCTCAACATCAAACACATCAATGCCTTCACAGGTGCCATAAAGCTGAATGCCTAGGCTCCCACCACTGACTCACAGAGTGGCCTTAGGATAGTAATGGCCTCTCAGTGTTAGTTGGGAAATTGGAGGCCTGGAGGCTTCGATCCCAGGTTCAAATCCTGGGCCTGCTGCTCCTGGGACTTTGGGTCTGAATTCTCTTTGGGACTCAATTTCCTGAACTGTAGCGTGGGGGATAATAGAAGTTCAAGTCTCACACAATTGTCGGGGGAATCAAATGTGTTCATATATTTAGGACAATGCCAGGCATGTGGCCAGGGATTATAAATACTGGCTGTGATTACTTACCTCACCACACTCCTTCTGCCTTCCCCTCCTCACTGCTCACTGATCTTATTTATTTACTTATGTAATTGAATTTATTGGTGTGACAGTGGTTAATAAAATTATAAAATACAGAGGTTTCATATGTCTAATTCTATAACACATCATCTGTATGTTGTATTATGTGTTCACCACCCCAAGTCAAGTCTCCGTCTGTCACCTTGTAGCCCCCTCACGCCCTCTGGCAACTACCTTGCTGTTGTCTGTGTCAATGAGGGTTTTTTGTTCTGTTTTGTTTTGCTTAATCCCTTCACCTTTTTCACCCATCCCTGCAACCTCTCTGCCCTCTGGCAGCTGTCAGTCTGTTCTCTTATCTATGAGTCTGTTTCTATTTTGATGGTTTGTTTATTTTGTTCATTAGATTACATACATAAGTGAAATCATATGGCAGGTTTCTTTCTCTGACCAACTTATTTCACTTAACATAATGCCCTCCAGGTCTGTCCTTGTTGTTGCAAAGGGTAAGATTTCCTCCTTTTTATGGCTGAATAGTATTCCATTGTGTAAATGGGTCGCAGCTTTTTTATTCATTCATCTACGGATGGACACTTGGGCTAATTTCAAATTTTGGCTATTGTAAATAATGCTGCTGTGAATATAGGGATACATATACTCTTCTGGATTTGTCTTTTGGGTTTCTTCAGATATATTCCCCAAAGTGGAATCAAGAAGGGCAAATGTTATGACTTGGTCATAAGGCAGTTCCATTTTTAATTTTTTGAGGTATCTCGTACTGCTTTCCACAGTGGCTGCACCAATCTGCATTCCCACCAACAGTGCATGAGGGTTCCCTTTTCTCCACATCCTCACCAACACTCGTTTGTTGATTTATTGATGAAAGTCAATCTAACAAGTGTAAGGTGATATCTCATCATGGTTTTAATTTGCAATTCTCTAATGATCAGTACATTGAGCATCTTTTCATATGTCTATTGGCCATCTGTATGTCCATTTTGGAGAAGTGTCTCTTCAGGTCCTTTGCCCATTTTTAAATTGGATTGTTTGCTGTTTTGGTTTTATAAGGTCTTAGTAAATTTTGGATATTATCCCCTTATCAGATATATCATTGACGAATATTCTCCCATTCAGTGGTTGCCTCTCCATTTTGTTTATGGTTTCCTTGCTGTGCAAAACTTTTTAGTTTGAAGTAGTCTCATTTGTTTATTTTTTGCTTTTGTTTCCCTTGCCTGAGGCAATATATGAGAAAAATATTGCTATGAGAAATGTCCCAGATTTTACTGCTTATATTTTCTTTTAGGATTTTTATGGTTTTGGGTCTTACATTTAAGTCCTTGATCCATTTTGAGTTCATTCTTGTGTATGGTGTACGAAGGTGGTATATTTTCTGTTTTTTGCACATATCTGTCCAAATTTCCCAACACTATTTATTGAATATACTATCTTTACCCCATTGTACATTTTTGGTTTTGCCTCTTTTGTCAAAAATTAATTGACAATAAAAGGCCTGGGTTTATTCTGGGCGCTCTGTTCTGTTCCATCGATCTATATGTCTGTTTTTATGACAGTACCAGGCTGTTTTGATTACAGTGGCCTTGTAGTATAATTTGATATTAGTTAGCATGATTCCTCCAAATTTGTTCTTCTTTCTCAAGATTGCTATGACTGTTTGGGGGTCTTTTGTGGTTCCACATACATTTTGGGAATAGTTGTTCTAATTCTATAAATTACCCCATTGGTATCTTGATAGAAATTGCATTACATCTATAGATTGCTTTGGGTAGTATGAATGCTTTAATGATGTTAATTCTTCTTAACCATAAATACAGTATATGCTTCCATTTATTTGTATCTTCAATTTCTTTCTTAATGTTGTATAATTTTTCTGAGTACAGTTCCTTTACATTCTTGATTATATTCATTCCTAGGTCTTTTTTTAAAGCCATTGTGAAGGGGATTGTTGTCTTAGTTTCCCTTTCATCACTGATATATAAAAATACAACCAAAATCTGGGTATTTATTTTGTATACTGCTTCTTGGTGGAATCTTTAGGATTCTCTCTATATAGTATCATGTCATCTGCAAATAATGACAGTTTTACTTCTTCCTTTCCAATTTGCATACCTTTTATTTCTTCTTTTCTGATTGCTGCAGCTAGGACTTCCGGTACTATATTGTATAAGAGTGGTGAAGGTGTATTCCTAGTCTTCAGGGAAACACTTGTAGTTTTTTCCTCATTGAGTATGATGTTGGCTGTGTATCTGTCATGTATGGCTTTTACTATATTCAGCTATATTCCCTCTATCCCTACTTTGCTAAGAGTTTTTTTTTTTTTTTAATCATAAGTGGGTGCTGGATTTTATCAAATGCTTTTTCTGCATCTATTGATATGATCATGTGGTTTTTATCCTTCATTTTGTTTATGTGGTGTATCATGTTTATTGACTTGCAGGTATTGTATCAATATCTTCAAAGGATCGTGCTGTATGATCCTTTTAATGTATTGATAGATTTGTTTTGCTAAAATTGGGTTGAGAATTTTTACATCTATGCTCATGAGGGATATTGGCCTATAATATTTTTTGTAGCATTTTTATCTGGTTTTGGGATTAGGATAATGCTGGCCTTATAAAATGTACTTGGGCGTCTTCCCTGTTCTTGAATTGTTTGGAATAATTTGAGAAAAAGAGGCATTAGTTCTTCTTTGAATGTTTGATAAAATTTACATGTGAAGCCATCTGGTCCAGGACTCTTGTTTGTTGGAAGTTTTTTGAATTACTATTTCAATTTCACTAGTTATTGGCATATAGTTGTTTGTAATATTTTCTTACAATTCTTCATATTTCTATGGTGTCAGTTGTTACTTCCCTCTTTCATTTCTGATTTTATTTATTTGGGTCCTCTCTCTTTTTCCCTTGATGAGTCTGGTTAAAGGTGTGTTTATGTTTATCTTTTCAAAGAAGCAGCTTTTGGTTTCATCGATCTTTTCCATTGTCTTTTTTTAGGCTCTATTTCATTTGTTTCTGCTCTGACATTTGTTATTTCCTGCCTTCCATCACTTTGGGCTTTGTAGTTGTTGGTTGTTTTTAAATATTCTTTAAGTGTGAAGTTAGATTGTTTAAGATTTTTCTTGTTTTTTGAGATAGGCCTATAATGATATGAATTTACCTTTCAAGACTGTTTTCCCTGTGTCCCATAGATCTTGGGTTGTTATGGTCTCATTTTCATTTTAAAGTATCTTTTGATTTGTTCCTTGATCTCATCGTTAACACATTCATTGTTTAGTAACGTGTTATTTAGGCTCCATGTCTTTGCTTGTTTTTTAGTTTTATTCTTGCGATTGACTTCTAGTTTCATTCCATCATGGTCAGAGAAGATGCTTGATATGATCTCAATCTCCTTAAATTTATGTTGAGGCTTGTTTTGTGTCCTAACATGTGATTTAGCCTAGAAAACGTTCCGTGCGCACTAGAAAAAAAATGTATATTTTGCAACTTTGGGATACCGACTAAATCCACCTGACTTAGTTTGCATTTAAGGCCACTGTTTCCTTGTTGATTTTCTGTCTGGAAGATCTATCCATTTTTGCCAGTGGGGTGTTAAAGTCCCCTTTTATGGCTGTATTACTATCGATCTCTCTCTTATGTTCATTGAGACTTGCTTTGCATATTTAGGTGCTTTTATGTTGGGTGCATAAAAATGTTTACAATGGTTATATCCTCTTGTTGGATTGCTCTCTTAATCATTATATAGCATCTTTTTTTTTTTTTGTCTCTTACTATAACTTTTGTTTTAAAATCTATTTTGTCAGATATAAGTATCGCTACCCCAGCTTTTTTTCCTTTCCATTTGCATGAAGTATCTTTTCCATATCTTTGCTTTTAGTCTTTACCTATTTTTCATTCTGAGGTGAGTCCCTTGTAGACAGCACACATGTGTGTCTTATTTCCTTATCCATTCAGCCACCCTATATCTTTTGATTAGAGGATTTAAGCCATTTACATTTAAAGTGATTATCGATAGGTACATATTTATTGTCATTTTAGTCTTTTAACTATTCCTCTGTTTCTCCTTCCTCTTCTCCTCCTTCTCTTTGTCCTTCTTCAAGCAGGCCCTTTAACATTTCTTGTAACACTGGTCTGATGATAATAAGCTCCTTTAGCTTTTTCTTGTCTGGGAAACTCTTTATTTCTCCTTCAGCTTTAAATGATGGCCTTGATGCATGAAGTAGTCTTGGTTTAGGTTTTTACTTTTTATCACTTTGAATATTTTATGCCACTCCCTTCTGGCCTGAAATGTTTCTGTTGAGAAATCAGTTGACAGTATTATGAGAGCTCCTTTATAGATGACTGCCTTTCTCTTGCTGTTTTTAAGATTCTTTCTTTGTCTTTAACCTTTGCCCCTTTAATTATGATGTGTTTTGGGGAGTCATCTTGTTTGGGACTCTCTGCTTTTTGGACTTGTGTGTCTTTTTTCTCCAATTGGTTAGAGAAGTTTTCAGTCATTATTTCTTCAAATAGGTTCTTAATTTCTGGTTCTCCTTATCTTTCTGGTATCCCTATGATGTGAATGTTATTATGCTTCATGTTGTCCCAAAGGTCCCTTAAACCACTCTCATTTTTAAAATTCTTTTTCATTTTTGCTGCTCTGATTGGGTCCTTTTTTTAACCTTGTCTTTCAAATGCCTGATTTTATCCTCTTCTTTATTCAACCTATTGTTCATTCCTTCCATTTCAGATTTTGTATTCTTTATTTCTGACTGATTCTTTTTTATGGTTTCCATGTCTTTTTTCATGCTGTTATGCATCTTAAACCATGACTTTGAATTTTGTATCTGATAAATGGCTTGCTTCCATTTCACTTATCTCTCTTTTTTAGAAAATAGATTTCTCCTATGTTTGTGTTTTATTATTTGGGGCATTTTCTTTTTCTCCCCATTTTGGCTGCCTTTGTTTGTTTTTATGAATTAGGTAGCTCTATGACTCTCAGTGCTGGTGGGGTGGTGTTATGTGGCAGGTGTCCGGTGGGGTGTAGTAGGGCAGTCTCCTTGATCACCTGAGCTGGGTGTTCCAGGAATGTCCCTTAAATGGTTTACATGGGCCCTCCTGTTGTAACTAACTTTTGATTACTATTGGCCCATTTGTGTGTGGGGTCCACCCCTGGGCTGACTGACTGTGAGGCACAACCCTGACCATGGCATGTGAACTGTTGTGCAGGTAATGAACTGTTATGCAGATAATGACAACATGATACAGAATTTGCCTAAGTAGGGTCTGGTGCCTGCCGAGATCTCCTTTTAAATATGTCACTTGTGAAGCTTATTGAATCTGCTCTGATGTTGTCTGAAGCTGGCCACCAGATGTGTTTGTTGGTTCCGGGTCTCTGGAATGACTCTAATGCTGGTCAATGTCAGAGGCTTCCTGTGATTGGCCCTGGGAAACCTTGGTTATAAGATTTCTCTCTAGCCAGTTTTTAATCACTTATTCAGGATGATGCATAATTTAGCTGTAATTCCAGTTTGGTCCTGAGAGAAGGTGAGTGTACCTTCCGCCGACTCTGCCACCATATTGAATCCAGTTCTGATGATTTTTTAAACACAAAAGGCAGGAACACAGTTTTAGAAGCTCAAAGGACTGTGAAGCAAAATTTAGGGTACTCAAAAAATGTGACCATATGCCTCCACTTCTTCCCTCAGACTCATTGATGTGTATCCTATGATCAGTGAGCCCTGGGATGAAAAGAGTTGTCAGAAGTTTTTATTTGATGGGGCCATGGCCATCTTCTTATACAGCATGTTGTTCAGGAAAACTCTTTTCCATTGTAATCCATTTCCATCTGCCTTCTTTCATTTCTTATTAATTCTTTTCCCTTCACTCCCCCCACTGTGGTTGGTTTGTTGTTACTAGTTTTTCTTCTTTTCTATTTTATGTAGTCATTTTTTAAGTGTGCAAGTGTGTATAAGGATGACAGGGAGAACGTGCCAGTGGCCAAAACCTGATAACTTGGGTCAGAGCATCAGTTTATCTCCTAAGAAGTTGAGAAAAGATTGCAGAGCCTCTTGGTTTGCTCAGTGGGAGAAAATGCTTTGAGAACCATATAGTGGGATGAATTCAGAAACCTGTCAATAAGCCTTGGCTGGTGGCTCAGTGGATAGGCACCAGTCTGCGTACCCAAAGGTCACTGGTTCAATTCCCAGCCAGGGCACATAACCAGGTTTCAAGCTAGGTCTCCAGCCAGGTCTGTAGCTGGAGGCAGGTGAAAGGCAACCATACATTGATGTTTCTCTCTCTCTCTGCCTCCCTCCCTTCCCCTCTCTCTAAACATAATAAATAAATAAATAAAATTTAAAAAAAGGATCTGTCAACAAAATTTCCTGAAGGAAATATGGAGAATATGCATTTCCTTTTCCAGTGTGCCTTCCTCAACCTTTAACTAAGTCAGTTTTTTAAAAATTCAACTTAGATATGCCCATAGGAATGTTCACTGACCTATGAATTTAAAAATGTTTAAAAATTTGATTGAGTTCAGATCTGATTTTCTTTGGAAAATCTCTGCAAGGTCACACCTCACTAGAACCATGGCCAACTAAGGACATCCTGTGTAGAGTGACTGCCATGCAGTCTCCTTGAAAGAGCCTCCAGTTCAATGACAATTCTAGTCTCCTTAAATGCGTCACTGCAACCTGTCACACTACATATCCCAAATGTTTATTTGGAAAAAGAGATGTTAAAACATAAGACAAGAAAGTACAGTATAATATTCCTTCCCATTGGTCACACAGAAGAAAGATCAGGACTCACAAACAACTCTCTGATGGAAGGTGTTTGTTTTCCATACTTCACAGCAAAATGAGACTCTTCAAACAAGATAATAGTTTGGTAGGGAGGTGGCCAAATCTCCTGGCCTTTATTGCTGAACACAATGTCCTGGTGTGCTCCAAGTCATTCCATGACATATCTGTTTTGAGGAATCTTGACATTTTCATCACTTCTCTTCTTTATCTTCAGGTTGCTTGCCAACCATTGCTAACACTGCAGCAGGATATAATCATTGACGGAACCTCACAGGACTCTGTGAACTGCTTCTGTTGCATCGTGTTCTTTTCAGGAATTTGTCTTGGCTGAGTCCTTGCATTTATTATGTTAGACTTGGGCTGGCCGAGGCCAATATTATTATAAAAAATGCAATTCTGATAAATTCTTATAATATCCACAATCTAGCGGTTGGCTGTCTTGATTTATAAAAGATGCAATGATGATGATACTTCACAAGTTAGATATTGTTCTTCATAGTTTACAAGTTAACTTCAGCTACATTATGAGGTAATAAATTATAATTATAAGAAGTGAGTAAAGCCTAGAGATAAAGGCCAGATAGATAAGAAAACTGAGTAGCTGGGTCTTCTAACTTCAGAGTGTGTGCTCTTTCTGTAAACTCCACCAAGTGCTTTAAACAAGGAAGACAACGAGAAAACAAAAAACACAAATATTCAACCCTTAACACCTAGAGCACTATTAAGCCTTCTTTCTAAACTGGGACAGGCACTCTCTCACTTGCCAAAGAATTGCATTTTTGGTAAAAATACATCCATCCTTTATATCTTCTTTAAAAATAACACACTCAGTGTCAGAAGCCATTTAGAAACTTAGATATTTTAACCAAGACAAGACATTGATTTTGCTGCCTCCTCTTTAATGGACGGTTTTGTGGATGCATGGGGGCTAATTGTTTTTCATGGTGTTATTATCATCAAAAGTCAAAAAAGTCAAAAGTCAAACACAAAACTGGATGTGAAAGAGTTCAATACTGCCCATACCTCCAACAATAAGGAGGCCATTTTAGGCTATTTATATAGTGTGGTCAAGGAGTACACATTTCCAATGTCATGCCCAGAAGTAAATATAGTTAATGTGAGAGTCTAAGGTGACACTTATCCCTCTTACAATGAGTAAGAGAAAAAGATACAGCTTTCAGGCAGATGTTGTGCTCAGCACTGTGGTCACTGTGGTGTTCAAAATGGGTCTTGAGTTGTTTGCCCTGCTGGAGTGTGCAGTTGGGGTGGCATGTTGTCTGTCACCAATTTCACATGGAAGGTTAATAACACGTTTGTAACTGCAGCAGTGAGAAGAAACTATCTTGCAGCAGGTGGCACCCAAAGGCCTATTTGCAGAATTGGTGAAGGCTGGCAAATTTGATTACTGCCAGGACTTCCCACGTATTGTTGCAAACAGGTAGAGAAATGCAACTACTAAAGATTCTACACTTTGAAGCTTGAACTTTGAGTGGTTACTCACAGTGACAAATAAATCTCTGAAATGAGCCGCAGGAAGGTCACTGTCATGTAGCAGATGGCAGGGGTCCCACACTAAGCTGGGTCACCCAGCAGGTGGGTGATACCAGCCAGCACGAGAAAGGACCTGGTAAAAGCAAGCTCCCATTCTCAAGGCTGATTCTCCGGATGATGACACCCTGCTGGGAGGGTTCAAAAGGACTGAATCATCACAAATACAAGTGGGTAGTCGTTGGCTCCCCTCTGAGAATGGGTTTGTGGTCTGAAAAGGAGGACAGTATTTAGAGAAAGACTGCAGAATGCAACACAGAAACTTCTAGACAAGAAAGGTTCTCAGAACCATACAGAAAGTAGTAAAATATATAGCAAGAGGATCCAGAATCCTGGCCTTGTCCTAATTAAGTAGATGGTGTACACACACACACACACACACACCACACACACACACACAATATCACCATATAATATGTGTCACCAGATATTGCTGGTTCATTAATGCTGAAGTCATGGTCAAAAAGCATCATAGCTCATGGCTGAGTGGAGTTTTCCTAATGTACTAATTTTCTCTGCAAGACACCCTGCCACTTCCTTGCATTTATTTGGGAGCACTGGCTAGCCCTTTGGCACCAACGGGAGCCCTTGGAAACACTGAGATCAGCAAAGATAAAAGTGCAAAGCGCACAGCACTACATAGACCAGAAGAAAACTGGTCACCGTGTGAGAGCTGAGAAGGCGGAGCATCATCTTACTTCACCTCAATGTTGCTGTCTGGAGGAAGAGAATGCAGAACATGCTGGGTGGGATTAAGACCAGTGATGGACCTGGAAAGGTAGTTTGTGGTTACCATCTGGGTAACGGTCCCCCATGAACATGAGACCTGGTGAAGAGCTGTGTCCTTGGGCAATGGCTACGCAAAGACAGAAGGCATTAGCGTGCTGAGTGTGGAACTAAACGATCACTGAACTGTACAATGTTGTGGTTGCAAGTACTCCTGGAACCATGCAAAAGGCAAATTTAGAACAAATAGTAGATTATATATCACAGAGTAAAGTCGGAGAAATAAGAGATGGCATAGGCTGAAAACAGCTTCCGAAAATGTTCAGAAACATTGACAGGTTACAATTAAGGAAAGGCAGGTAGTGCTAGAGGATTCTTCATGATGCGCTGCCACGCTAAGCATTTGGATTCTGCCACACTGAGCATTTGGATTCTGCTATGATCATGTGTCACGTGGGCAGTTCTCCTGTTTCCTAGCCCAGCCAGGGAGCTGTGCTGTCCGCCCATTGGTGGGTGCTAAACCTCCCCAGGTGTCTGCTCTTTCTCTCCTGTCCATCCCAGCGGTCCGGATGGACAGGACCAGCTTTGGCCACTTAGGCTTTATAGCTCAGGCTAGTTGTGCTGGGGGACCCAGTCTCCACTATCCCTCACCCTGCTCACACTCCTCAGCAAGACCACCTCCTCACCCCAGGGCCTTTCCAGGGCTTCCACACGTTGCTGGCTTAGTAGATAATAACTAGCTTCTACTTCCAGGCCTAGTGTTGATCTTGAACAAGGCAATTGGGACCTGAAACCCAATCCTCGCTTATGTTCACCTTTCCTGGAAAAACTCCAAGTACTGAGTTACTGTTGTGAGGCAGGGCTGTGAACACGGGAGGAAAGCTCATTTGGCTGTCTACAGGAGTCCCTTAAGGCAGCCTTTCCTGCCCCTACCCTTCATCAAGTGATTCCCCAAAGAGGCTCTCCTGCTTTTAGATATCATAAGCATAAAATGCTGACTTTAGTTTCTTATAGTAATGATATAAAAGTCTACAACATGTCATGGACTGTTGTTTAAGGACACATTGGGACACAAAACAGAAAAGTCTATGTATGCCCTAATTCATTTGTATAAACTATGTATCTGAATGAAATTTTATGGTAATAAATAGGTGCGCCGGCACAGACCAATCAGGAGGGATGTTGACCATAGTCATGGAGGGGGGGTTCCTGGAAGGGCAGGAGGCATTAACCCTTTAGATGCTGGACTGGGGGGCAGACCCAGGGTACCCGCTGGAGGAATAAGGCAGCAAACGTATTTGGAGGTCTCAGTGTGTAGCAGCCATCTGTCAGTTCACGTGGAAGTATTTAAATACTTTTAACAAGTGATGTGGCTGATTATGGGCCCCATAATAGTGCCATGGAGAAAAATTCAATAATATGATAGGACCAAAATGTGAATAGAGTAACTTGTCTCAGAAACAGCGAAACAGAATATGCAGGCTTTAGAATGGGACTTCTTTTTTTGTGGGGGAGTGGGGGGAATGCAGTAAAGAAATCGGGAAGGGAGTAGTAGGCAAAGAAGGTCCCATAATGCCTTCTCCTCCATAAACAGCATATTTTGTTTTTATGAATTGTGCAAAAACAAAAGATCCCCACTCTTACTATTCATCTGGGTGAGTCACATCTTGAGGTCCTGATGTAATGATCAAGGCTTATGTAAACAACAGATGCCCTAAAGGAGAAAATACTAAAAGTCAGTAACAGATGAATTTCATCACATGTGAATATTAATACCCCCTCTCCTTGCCTTCACAGGAAGCAAGAGGGTGAGTTGCAAGAAAAGGACCAGAGACAGAGCAGCGGCAGGGGGTTGTGAGACAGGTTGGGTGTGAAAAGTGGGTGTCTCCCTCCCAGCGGTGTTTATGAGGACAAACACTGCCTGATGATCTTAATGGGCCGTGGCTCCCCAGGCCACTTGGATCTGATAAAGGTCATTTTTAAGTAGTGATTTTTGAGAATGTGACTTTTAAGGGAATCAAGAGTTTTGAACAAATGCCCAGGAGCAACAAGCAGGGCTGTCTTGAATGCCCTTTACATTGTGATTTTGAAAAAAGGAAAGAAACGAAGATACCTCTGAATCCTGTTTCTGTGCTTAGAGAAAGAATTCTAATTCATGCTATTCAGAGTATGCGACCAGCATCTTCTTTCTGCAGCTGACCACGCACTTAGTGTGAGGTTTTTCAGTTTGAGATGGGTGATCTAAAGAGAGGGCCCAGAATGTTCAATTGTTTCTCAAATGCATCCCTGACCTAAGAAAGGAAGAATTACCAGTATCATAGAAAAAGCCACTCATTCATTTATTCTACAAGCATTTATTCCAGGCCTCTTCTATCAGGTGCTGGTCTAAGCACTGGGGCAGCCCAGTGGGGTCCCTGCTCCCACAGAGTCAGTCTTCCACTGAGAGGGTCGCAAGATTTGTGGAAGTGTGGGTTTAGATACTGGAGTTGTAACCTTGAGCAGGTAACTTTCCTCTCTGATTCTCCATTACTTCATCTGTAAAGTGGGAATAAGGGGATTAAAATGAAAACAATGCAGATATCTAGCACAATGGTTTAAATTCAGTGATGATAATTACTATGAAACCCCTTCACCAGAAAGTAGGTATAGGTCAGAGAGGTAAACATGGTTTCATTTTTATAGATAAAAAGGCTTCGTGCAAAGGGATTGAATGAATTGTCAGGACACGGATGGAGGAATTCCAGGCAGGTTAGCTATGGGAGTGACTAGTTTGCATTTCCTCCTCTGCATTTTTTTGCCCGAATTAGGACTTTGTGGAATTCATCAGCCTTAAAATGCCCTTGGGGAAAAAAATGCCCTTGGATTATTTAAAATAGGAGTTGCCGAACTACAGTCAACTGCCTGTTTTTATATGGCCCTCAAATTTAGTATGTGTGTGTGTATATGTGTATGTTGTTGTTGATGTTGTTTTACATTTTTAGGCACCTGACAACAAAGAGAGATAGTATTTTGTTATTCTTGACAAATATTTGAAATCTAAATTTTAGTTTCCTTAAATAAAACACACCCATTTGCTTAAGAATTGTCTACGTCTACCTCCTGCTATGGCAGCATAGCTGGCTCTTTGTGGCAAGCAACTATATGGCCTGAAACACCTAAAATATTTACTGTCTAAGCCCTCAACCAAATACGTTGGCCAACCTCTCCTCTGACATGTCATTTTCTCTTGAAGGCAAGAAGTACCAAATACAATCATACATCTTCTGAATTGGTAACGTGACATTGTTTAAAATGAATGAGTGGCGTGTATCTGATAAATCCAAAATGTGAGAAACTCTGATCGGAACACTTTGAATATTGAAGTAAGATAGGAGCTAATATTTAAGAGAAGTATTACATCATTTGATCCTTACCATTCTAAGAGGTAAACACTCTTCACCGGGGAGAGAACTGGACATGGTAGAGGTTAGGGAACAAGTCCAAGGCCACAGAGAACTAGACGATTGCTACTGTTAAGCTGTCTGGGCTTCTCCATGAGGGACCATGTCACATAATGGGTGACTCCATCTATAATTCAGGGAAGAAACTCTGGACGGGCAGAATTACCCAGTCTTCTCTTCGTCCCAAAGCCTATTCCCTGATAAGCTATTCCCTTATGGCTAGTTTCTTTACTTCTCTAAGATAGTCTTTTCTTCTTCTGTAAAACACCTAGTTTGCAAAGTTATTGAAAGGCTTAGAGGCAATATATTTACGATAAATGTATCCTATAAATGATAGCTATTGTTTCCTTGTCATTGGGTAGAAGCTGCTTCTGTACAATGCGTGCCTAGCAAATCTGCTAGGGCAACCAGGGGGAGGAGGGGTTAACCGCTATCGGAGAGGAAAAGACAGGCATGTCCTTAGTTTCCCCAAGACCTGGCGAAGAGGCCTGGGCGGCCAGGTGCGCAGGGCCGGCAGCGCACCCTCCTGGAGAGGGAGGGTCCCTGCAGCTGGTGGGGGAGGGAGCGGAGGCTGCGGCTGAAACTGCGGGGGGAGGGGTTGGGAACACGCTGTGTGAGGGAGTGGGGGGCATTTCACAGCCCAGGACAGGGCCTATTTCGGTGTGACATGTGAGCCCTCGGTGAATCGGTGCCACCTGAGGGAGAAACGGCCCTGGAGCAGGCACCGGAGAGCCCGTGGTTGTGTGATAAAGCAAAGGAGCTAGTTGTATTCTAGAACTTTCTCCTCTGAGGGAGGGCTCTGGGGAGGAGAAGGCGCAAGAAAGTGCTAGGCCTCTTTGAACCCCTAGGCTGGGGAGCAGGGACACGATCTGCCACCTAGGTCCCCTGGTCGCCAACCCAGGGGTTTGTCTTTCACTGACAAACAAGTATTAATAACTGTGACCATGTTCTCGAGGGATTCCCAGGCCGCCCTGTGAGGGGAGAGTGGTGCCTACATGTTGTAGGCGTGGAGACCGGCAGAGAAGGGCTGCGCGAGGCTGCGCCCAGAGCAGCGTTGCTGGCGAGGTGTGAACCAGACTCTGGACGCCTGGGCCGCTGCTCTTTCCGTTACCGCGGCTGCACCCAGCGCGAGTGATTCTTGTGCATGATCATTCATCCAACAAAACTGACACGCTGTCCTCGCAGTGAGGGCCACACGGACAAGTGTCTTAGAAGGCAGGACACACCGCGGTGCCAGCCAGATGCAGGAGAGAGGGTGGAGGAGGTGGGAAGGGGGAGTAACTGTTCAGGACCAGGATGCTTCCTTTTAGGGCAGCAAACGCTCTACAAGTCCATGGTGGCGGTCGCTGCGCAGGTCTGAGAGCACGCTGAAATGCCTCGATGCTCTGCCACGTGAATTACACCTCAACAAAGCCGCCACAAAGAGGAGAAAACCAAAATGAACAAACCCCAAAAGGATATGCTCCATAACATTAATAGAAATAGGCATGGGTCTTAGGAGTGTTTATATTATATATAAAATGAAAGATGTTATAATTTGACTTTGGTCCATAGTACAATAAATTATAAACATAAAAACAAAAGCTCTAGGTGCAGAATGGTTTTACACTGTGCCATGCCCTTACTGTGAACTAAAAATGGGATTCTTGCCTTTTTCCCATTCCTTGTGTAATTCTCATGTGAGTTACCTGACGTTAGAAATGGCATTTGTTGGGACGCCTTCTTCCTTATTAACACATTGTTGATCGGTAATTTTATACAAAAGCTAATGCAAATGCAAGCACAAGTTAGCTTGTTATCAGTGAACAATGTTTGGCCTTGGAAAAAGTGAGTTTGTTATGATGATTGGTCATCAACTTGTTAACAAGATGGAGCCAATAAGACAATGTTCACAGCACTTTGTCCTGGTGTCATACCAAACACTCTACAAAGACAACAGCTGTGCAGCACATCTGGGCTTCACTTAGCAGGAGTTAGGGGGACTTCACTATGGATTGGGAAGAGGCAGGGTCTGAGGGCACCGGAGTGCATACAAATCTTGACTGGGAGACAGAAAGGAGTTCCCTCAATTTGAAAACTTCCCACCGATTCATGGTTCTAACCAATCAATCGTATAATTTATTGTAACTATTCAGGTTAAATTTTGTGCCTTATTCCTATGTGCACTCAAATGTGAGTGGTGCTGGGCTGGCTCCTTTCCTTGAGTGAAGGCCACAAGAATTAAGGCCTTTCCATTTCTTTCCCAGTTTTAAAGAACTTGAAGAGCCTAAAGTAAACCAGCCATAACATCAGTAACTATACAGTAATTAAACTGGAAATAATTTAAGATGAGAATTTAAGTGGATCAAGAGGAAAAGGTCTAGAGAACTGACTTAAGACTGCATCCTTTGGGCAGCACAGAGTCAGCCCTACCTCGGAGAACTTTACTGAGCACAAAGGATGGAAGAGAAACAGTATGAAAAGGGTGAGCCTGAGACAATAATTTAGGTAAATCATTGCATAAAGCACAAAGGAACTTTAACATGCATATATTATACCTACTAAATGAGGCACCAAGAGGATGCACCTGGTTTGAGGCAGTAAGATGATATACTAAACTACATTCCCCAAAAGGTTGAAAACCAGGTTATTTTCTGGTTGAACGAAATTAGTTATTTGATTTCAATTATCTCGTTTCAGCTATTTTGATTATTCTAGGTTATGATTAAAGCCCAGTAAGCAGTTAACATGTCTCCAGGTTCAACAGACTAGTGGACTGTTTCTGTGTGTACTTTGAAGTTTATAACTTGGTCATCCATTGATTGAAATTATGGCTGCTGCCTATTTGGGGGCTTAATCGGACAAATACCATTTGCCGATTTAGTGATTTTTCTGTGTTTAGTCATTTCTAAGGAACAAAGACTTAAACCATTTGAATTAAAAAATCTCAGGACCATTTCAAAGAGCTAAAAGTCCTTAATGTGACATAAACAAGAGTTCAAAGAGGATGAGTTCAAATTGTCACAGTCCAAAAGCTGTATCTCCTTATTTGAAAGAGTAAATGCTAAGCATGTGACAATAGCCAATGCTTACCAAGTATCAGATATTATTTAACATTCGTGTACATTACCTCTAGAAAGCTACCCTAATACCCAATTACCTCCCATTCTACAGATGAGGTGGAGGGATAGAAAGATGAAGTAATCTAACATCACATCTAAGTGCCAGAGCCAGGATTAGAACCATGACTCAAACCTTCCTGTGGGTACCACTCAACAGAGGATCTTGACACAATGCTGTCTGGCTCTGTGGTTCAGGGCAGGCCTGAGAGCCCTCATTTCTAAAAGGTCAGTGCTCTTGGTGCAGACTTGACCTTCTGTAGTAAGGCTGTCACAGGCTGAGTAAAGGACATCTATGCCGTCTGCCTGCCTTAGATTTGCGCACATTCCCTGAGAGGGGCTCTGGGCACCAGCAGCTTCAGGTTCCGGGATCATCAGAGCCAGGTCATGGGATTTTGTTCCAGACAAAGCTGTGGGCATGTGCCAGTGCCCCTCTTTGACATTTGATCTCTCTCCGGTGGAGGATTTCTTTCATTCCACAGTCATTTCTTTCTACACGACTGGAATGTTTCTTTTATCCCTTTTTCCCAGCTCCTGGTAGACTGGATTCTTCAGAAACCTGGGCACCCCATTCCTATCCTCCTCTTCCTAGACCTACATTCCCTGGTCTCCCAGATGACTGAGGCCCAGATGAAGGTGTGTGTGGTGTGTGCACCCCTAGGACTAAATGATAAAATCCTTGTGTGACATTCTCTGTGTCCTCTCCCTCTCTCTGCCAGCCAGAAGGGGAAAAGCATGAAATCTTTGGAAGCCACATAAAGATAGTGGAGCCACAAAATTGTCTCTGAATCAGGACTTACATATATATATATATATATATATATATATATATATATATATATAATTTATTTATTTATTTATTTAGAGAGAGGGGAGGGGAGGGAGAAAGAGAGGGACACAAACACCGCCTGGTTGCCTCTCATACATGACCTGACCTGGGGGTGGGGGGACAAGGACCTGACCCACAACCCAGACATGTGCCCTGACCAGCAATCGAACAGGCAACCCTTTGCTCCAAGGGACATCGCCCAACTCACTGAGCCACACTGGTCAGGACAAGAGCTGCTTCTCATCAGTAACATCTGTTTAGACTTTATGTGAGAAATACACTGTTGTGTTTCAGTTTTCCACAGCAGCCATTTTCATTCCAACAAATGGAATGATCCTTAGTAACTCTCTCAGTTAGGGAGAAAGTGCAAGAGATCCATCTTGCCTATGGATCTAGGATCAGGGGAAGGAGAACATTTCTGTGCTTTTAAAGCAAGTAACAGAAAATGGGCTCATGGATAACTGAGTTTCTCGGGCAAGCACCGCTGGTGGCGTCTCAGTCTGGGGCAGCACTGATGCTCTCGGCTGTCCTTCGTGGGACAGTGCCACCATCTGGGCAGGTTGTGGGCGGTGTAGCTTCATCTCCCTTGCAGACACATTTTCTCAAGGCTACCTGCTTTCCAAAGAGGTGGTTTGAAATGCTGCCTTCTTTCTTGTTTATCCTTGCTGGGATAAGAAGTGTGACAGTGAGTGGATGGCCAGGTATAAAACAAAATCTCAAATCTTTAACATTTATCTCGTACCCTGAAATGCTTTCAGTCCAGGAAGGATGACTGATAACCTGCTGCTGTTACTGAACTCTGGTCCTCCCTTGGAACTTGCTTGCCTTGTCCCCCCTGGCCTGCCTGGGCCTCTATTTTTTCATCTGTAAAATGGGGGTGAATGGTTCTCAACTGAGAACTGATACCCCTTTCACAATAAATTCCAATACCTAATCTATTATTAGAACTAAAATTCATAGATAAAAGTCCAGCTAAAAACAATGCCTAAAAATATCAATGTTACTTATAATAAGCATTTCAAAGTGAAAACATCAGATAATGAAATAGTCAAATACTTTATACACCAACTTATAAGTAATAAATTTAGTCGTTAAAGAAGCAAAGGACCTGAGATCATTTTGTCTAAGTAGTAAGGGAAAAGTTATAATAAACCAGTCTTATTTGTATTTAATAAAAGAGGAAAATAACTTGCACTAGACTTCCTGTCAAGATGGCAGCGTAGGCAGATATGGCTCACATCCTCCCACAACCACATCAGAATTACAACTAAAATAGAGAACAACCATCACTCAGGACTGTCAGAAACCGAGTTGAATGGAAACCTGATAACTACAGAATTAAAGAAATCACATTTATCTAGACTGGTAGGAGGTTGCAGATGTGGCATGGCTGGTCCTGCATCCACGTGTAGTAGATGATTATTTGGGAGGGAGATCTCAGGAGCAAGGAGCCTCAGCCCCACACCAGGCCCCCCAGCCCAGGGTTCCAGTGCGAGGGGTATAAATTCCCATAACTTCTGGCTGCAAAAACCAGTGGGGATTGAGTTGGTGGAAGAAAGTTCTAGAACCCCAAGCAGTTTCTCTTAAAGAACCTGCACTTGGACTCACCTGCTCAGATTCCGCCCCCTCTGAGCTCCAGCACCAGCATAGCAGCTGGAAAGGGCCCAGTGGCAGACAGGGAGGAACTGAAGTGTCTGGCATCAAAGCAAACAGAGGCCTTTGTCCCTTTTCTGGACCCTACCCCCAACAGAGCCAGCAAGCTGGTGCCATATCCGAGACCACATCACCCTGACTAACAGCTAGCCCAACCCTAGAGATCCCCAGAGTCTCTACCCCTCCCAACTTATGGGTCCACCCAAGTTGCTTTTCCAGGTGAATGGCTGGTCTTGATCAAGCTACACAGCTTCCTTAATCCTCTCAAACAAGCACCAGCTGCCTCAGTGAGCCCCAGGCGGGCACTAGCAGCAGCAGTCTAGGTTCACAGCTTGGTTTCACCTGGGCATCTCCAAGCCCAGCACAAGTAGCAGCATCTCAGGATTGCCTTGTAGTTCAGGCAGGGTGGCCTGGGGGAAAACATAAGTGGGGGATGACCTTGCCTTGCACCACCTGGGAAACCCCAGAGACTGTGCACCAGTCAGGCAGCTACAGACCAGGCTGGAGCACCACCACCCTGCCCTATGCAGCTGATCCTTCATGGAGGGCAGAGGGTGATGGTCAGTGGTCACAGCCAGTCCTTGTGGCTGACTGGCCTGGGTAAATCCCTCCCATTGATCTGCCAACAGCAATCAAGGCTCAACTACAAGAGGAGGGTGTGCTCAGTTCAGATGAAAGGCATACAACGAGTACCCAGCTTGGGTGGTAGGATGGACCCTGTAGGAAACCTACCACATTAGGCCACACCACAAAGACACAGTGTCAAAGCAGCTCTATGTAATACATAGAAACAAACACAGGGAGGCAGCCAAAACAAGGAGACAAAGAAACATGGCTCAAATGAAAGAACAGATCAAAATTCCAGAAAAAGAATGAAACAAAAATGGAGATAACCTATCAGATGCAGAGTTTAAAACACTGGTTATAAGGATGCTCAAGGAAATCGTGAGGGCCTCAACAGCATAAAAAAGATGCAGTCAGAAATGAAGGATACACTAATTAAAGACCAATTTATAGGGAAATAACAGTACAGTGGATGAAGCTAAGAATCAAATCACTGATTTAGAAGGTAAGTAAGGAAGTACAAACCAACCAAGCAGAACAAGAAGAAAAAAAGAATCCAAGAAAATGAGGATCATATAAGCAACCTCTGGAACAACTTAAAGCATTCCCATCCATCATAGGGGTGCCAGAAGAGAAAAAGCAAGAAATTGGAAATCTATTTGAAAGAATAATGAAAGAAAACCTCCCTAATTTGGTGATGGAAATAGACATGCAAGGCCAGAAAACACAAAGTCCCAAACAAGATGGATGCAAAGATGTCGCCTCCAAGACACATCATAACAAAAATGCCAAAGGTTAAAGATTAAGAGAGAATTTTAAAAGCAGCAAGGGACAAGAAGTTAGTTTCCTACAGGGGAATTTCCATGAGACTGCCAGCTGATTTCTCAAAAGAAACTTTGTAAGTTAGAAGGGACTGGCAAGAAATATTCAGTCATAAAAAGCAGGGACCTGCAGTCAAGATTGCTCTACCCAAAAGCTATTATTTAGAACCGAAGGGCAGATAAAAAGCTTCCCAGACCAAAAAAACCTCAAAAAATCAAAAAATAAAACAAAACCAAACTAAAGGAGTTCATCACCAAACCATTATTATAGAAAATGTTAAAGGGACTTATTTAAGAAAACTGATGGTTGCCAGATGGAGGGGTATGGGGGAAGGGGTGAAGAGGTAAGGGGATTAAGAAACAGATAGGTGTTTACAGAATAGCCATGGGGATGTAAAGTCCAGTATACGTAAAGGAGTTGCAAAAAAACTTAAACACATGACTCATGACGTGAACAATGGTGGGGAGACTGACTGAGGGTGTTGGGGGGTAGCAAGTGGAGGGGGGCATAGGGGAAAAATCAGGAGAACCATAAAAGCATGATCAACAAAATGTAGTTTGAGAAAAGGAAAATGACTCAAACTTAAGTAGGGCTCACAACCTTCATCAAATAATAGACTGCTGAAATGGAGAAAATCAGGTAGAATTGGGGCATGTCTGTCAATGTGAAGCCAGACCAATTGTCTTCTGCTATGATACTGGATGAGGCTTGAAGTGTCAAGTGACTCCTGTCTTGATAACCCACACACATTCATTAAACTCCAAGACCTCCCAGATAGGGAAGAGAGGCTGGATTGGGAAATGAATCAGTGATTTCCACAACATAGACTATTATCACACTTCTACATAAAATGGCATGGAGGGAAATACTTTTAAAACAGAGTTTATCAAAATTCAATGTCAGCCTCATTTTAGCCTTTGCTACTTTAATAATCTATGCAAATATGATAGAGTAAGCACTAAAAATTTCAAGGAGATACATACTATATTTGTTAAAAAATGACTGAGTTTGTCTTACAACCCTTTCTTGGTATTTTCTCCCATCACACAATGAGAAAAAAGCAAAGCAATAAACAGCCCAGCCTGTAGGGATGTTTGCTCATTTTTCAGCACTCCAGAATTTATTTTAGAAAACTAGGAAATGACGTAAGTCTTACTAAATATGTATTTTAGAAGAACAGAGAAATTTTTTCAGATCTATTCCACAGGTGAAATTTAAGATGTTTGCATACTATTTCTCAGAACTATCGAGGACATCAGGAGAACACTGGTTGGGGAAAAGTTCCTTTTCTGCAAAAACTAGCAAGATTCAGGGAGAATTTCATGTTCTCATTAGTTACAGATTATAAATGTGCAAGATAATGAACAAGTTGTAATTGTCTTAATAGACATTTATTAGACCACAACCTAATATAACCTGTAGATAAAATTTATATTTATTTTGCATCAGTTTATTAGCACATTCATACAACTGTTAAAAGGAACTTTAGCCACTTCCCCTCCACAGAAACATTAATTTTATAACAAAATTGAGAAAAATATAATTAACATCACAAAAATTAAAGCTACTGATATTGAGGATCTATATTATTTTTTCATAAAGGCATGAGCTTTGGAGTCAGACTTGAATTTGAATCCTGATTCTACCATTCAATATATAAAATAACATAAAGAACATAGCAAAACATTAGCCATTATTCATAATCAAAGGAATGGTAGCTCCCATTTATAAACACTTATTTTGCATGTTTCATGAATAATTTTGCATTTATTTCTCTTAATTGTTTAATGAGTATTATTATCCCTGTTTAATATATGAAAACACCGAGGTTCAAAAAAGGTTGGAAAACAGGACAAGGTTCAGGCCCAGACATGTGAGAAGCCACAGCACCAATGCTGCTAACCATCAAAAAAAATTCTTGTGGGGACCTTCCGGGTATCTGCCTCAAGTAGTTGAAAACATTTATTTGTAAAGATATACATACCTCTACATTCATTACAGCATTATTTACAGTGGCCAAGACGTGGAAACAACTGATGTGTCCTTCGATAGAAGATTGGATAAACATGTGGTACAAACATACGATGAAATACTACTCAGCCATCAGAAGGATGAAATACTGCCATTTGTGACAACATGGATGGATCTTGAGAATGTCATGTTAAGTGAAATAAGTCAGATGGAAAACGTCAAGGACCACATGATTTCACTCACATGTGGGATATAAAACAGAAAGCAACAAACAAATTAAAAAAACCTCAACAGTATGGTAATTACCAGAAGGAAGGGAGATACAGGGCAGTAGAGGGTAAAAGGGGTCCAACATATGGTGAAGGAGATTTGAGGTTGGATGGTAAACACACAATGCAATATACAGATCATCTATTGTATACATTGTGTATTTTGAAACCTATATAACTTTTATTAATCAGCATCACTCCAATAAATTTAATTAAAAAATTTAAACAATTCTTGTGGGCAGATAGAAGGGAGGGAAAGAAGTGTGTGTGTGTGTGTGTGTGTGTGTGTGTGTGATCCTTGAGTTTCCTATAAGAATTAGACATGTTTTCATGTGTTTTTTTTTTCATTTTTAAAATTGTTGTTGTATTACATCCATCGCCTTTTTGCTCCCCTCTGTCCCCCTCCCCACCCACCCATCCCCCCACAAAGTCAATCATGTGTTTTTTTTTAAAGACTTTATACATTAATTTTTAGAGAAAGGGGCAGGAAGGGAGGAAGAAAGGGAGGGAAACATCAATGTATGGCTGTCTTCCACCTGCTTCCAGCTACAGACCTGGCTGGAGACCTGGCCTGCAACCTGGTTATGTGCCCTGACTGGGAATCGAACCAGGGACCTTCGGGTTTGCAGGCTGGCACCTTATCCACTGAACCACCAGCCAAGGCCTGTTGATAAGTTTTAAAAAATGAATATCCATATTCTGAATTATCTGGACAAGTGCTTTAAAACCCCGTATTACCAGAACACTTCATTGCCCAGTGTGCTTTTGTATTCACGGGCACGTTAGAGCCAGGTTCTGCTTTAGCTGTGACAGGCTTGTGCAGAAACAGGCTGACTTAACAGAGAACTGATGCATTCAAGCCACATGAAGACCAAATGACACCACCCTGTGCCCAGCAAATGAACAGAGAAATTCAGTGGGGGATTGAGTCTGCACCAGAGCACGTGGTCATACGTGCATGCTGAGCTCAGGAGAACTTGTACTGCAGTACTGGGTACCGTGGCCACAAGTGAGAGTTTGTTTTGGCGAAACATCATCATCCCTCAGACTTAATTAATGCCATCTTGAATTTCATTAGTTTCAGAGTTTCGCTTACATCTGATCTGTAAGCTTCGTTTGGTTTTAGATTTGTGCAGGAGCTTCAAGCATAAAGTATCAATATGCATCTTCATGTTACGTACACAGATAACATTAAAATAAATCACATTAACATAAATAAAGCTAAGACACTAAGAGAGTATTTCCTTATTCAAGTTTAAGAAGCATGGCTCTGTGCTGCACTGGCTGCGTGTGTGTGGGCTCCAGTGGGTCACACAACCTCTATCACACCTACTTCATAGGATTTGTAGGAGTAAATGAGATAATCATCATGTGCGTGCCCAGTCCACAGAAGGACGATGCTAATTTGGTCTCTGCCTCCAAACAGGGAAAATAAGGTAACTCGACATAGTCCGGGCTCTTTTCCGCTAAGTGTGGCCTTGGGAACAGGAGCGTTATTATCTTGTAAGAGCTTGTTAAAAACAGAATCCAGCCTCCCCTCCAAGACCTCCTGTACCAAAACCTGTACTTTAAAATACTCTCATCTGACATAGCATGAGTACTCACATTAAGGTCTGAAAAGCACTACTCTAGGTCTCCAAAGAGGAGGTTGATGTACAAGTCACTATGTTTTGTCCTACTCCGCTGGTCAACGTGGGTGATGAGAGAAATGCCAGGCATGAATAGCCAGAAAGGACTGTCCTTCCCAAACTCCATATAAACACGATCATTTCGCTACTGGTTCTTCATAGGCTGTGTTTGCGGAGTGGGAACCTCTTGAAAAGGGATCTAACTTTCAACTCACAAAGACTAATAATATTTTTATTTATTTATTTTAAAATTGATTTTATTTTTTTAAAAGATTTTATTTTTTTTTTAGAGAGAGGGGAAGGGAGAGAGGCAGAGAGAGGGAAAGAGAGAAACATCAATGCGTGGTTGCCTTTCACCTGCCTCCAGCCATGGACCTGGCTGGAGACCTGGCTTGCAACCTGGTTATGTGCCCTGGCTGGGAATCGAACCCAGTGACCTTTGGGTTCACAGGTTGGCACCTGTTCTAATATTTTTATTTAACAGTTAAAACAAATACATTTTATATACACAACCACAATTTAAAAAAATGTGTTTCTGGCTAGTATGACTCGGTTGGTTGGAGCATCATCCCATAAACCAAGAGGTCACGTGTTCAATTCCCATTCAGGGCACATACCTAGGTTGCAGATTTGGTCCCCCGTCGGGGCATGTACAAGAAGCAGCTGATTGATGTTTCTCTTCACCTCTCTCCTTCCCTCCCTCCCTCCTTCCCCTCTCCGTAAAATCAGTAAGCACGTCCTCAGGTGAGGGGAAAATATGTGTCATTCGTTTAAGCACACTGTCATAAACTGATCCAGGATTTTGTCAGACCAAATCACTTACATTAGATGTGGACCAAAACATTTCAATTAGAACTTAATCTGCATTAGGTGATTGTAATTGTTATTGAGCATAGGAGGCCGAAAAGTGTTTTGATGGACATGATTTTAAGATTTGTTTATTCAAAATTCAGAAAGCTTTCGTGAACATTTTAATTTAAAAATACTATTAAGCCCTGGCTGGTGGCACAGCAGCTATAATTCACCTAGGAATATTTATGTTCTCTTCTTAAAACTCAGTAATTCTATACATTTAAGGCATGTACTTAAAAGACTCAAACACACTGTTCTTGGAAACGAAGAACAAAGTTAGCAACTAATATCCAAGAGAGCCAATAATATCTAAAATGACCTGATACTATCTATTAAAGTGCAACTTTGGTAGAATCAAGATTTTATTGCTCTACTTTCCCCATACATGAGTCATAGAAATCACAAAGAATGTAACGCAAAGCAGATTATTGTGACTATGTATACATGTATGTGTTTGTGTGTGTGTTTATGTGTGATTAGGCCTACTGGACAGCTCTTATCATTTCTGAGTTCTTATTTTTTTATTATTTATTTATTTATTTATTTATTTTTAAAGATGTTATCTTTTTTTTTTTTTTTTAAGATTTTATTTCATTATTTTTCAGAAAGAGGGGAAGGGAGAGAGGCAGAGAGGGAGAGAAGCATCAATGTATGGTTGCCATTCACCTGCCTCCAACCACAGACCTGACTGGAGACCTGGTTTGCAACCTGGTTATATGCCCTGGCTGGGGAATCGAACCTGCGACTTTTGGGTTCGCAGGCCGGCGCCTTAACCACTGTGCTACCAGCCAGGGCCTGAGTTCTTTTTTTTTTTTTTTTTTTTAATTTTATTGTTGTTGTATTACATCCATCCCTTTTTTTCTCCCCTCTGTCCCCCTCCCCACCCACCCTTTCCCCCCAAAGTCAATCCCACCTGTTGTCCATGTCCATGGTTCCTTTATACTAGGTTCTTGTCTAAGCTGCTCCCCTTCTTTGCCTCTGCCTCCCCCCTCCCCCCTACCCCTTT